>JAAEAF010013908.1:0-157217 GCA_011037195.1 Triatoma infestans
CCGTTAGTTATAATATGAAAACAAGAATTAATTGGCTTCACGACCGATTCAGGGTAAAAATCAATAAACCAAAAAAAATATAACTTTTTTTTTTAAATTGTTTTTTAATAATAACACGTTCGACGTTTCGACAAACTTTGTTTGTCTTCTTCAGGAACAATAAAAAACAAAAATAAATAAAGAGTTATAAACATAAAAAATTATAAAATAAACCACAAACAAAAAACCAAATACATTGGTGAGATTACAGTAGAAATGTTAAGTCTGTAATGAAAGGGTGTTTGTTGTAATGCAGAAGGTCAGGAGAAAGGGGGACCGTTATGTAAGTACCGTTATGTGAGGAGAAAGTAATGTATGGAGAGGGGATAGGAAAATTGCTTTTTCTATTTATTTTGTATAATTTTTTTTTTTTTTTTTTTCCGTCCTTTAGGATTTTTTAAGGGAACAGAGGATGTAATTGTAATGGGAAGAAATAAGGTCTTTATCTTTTTTATGATTAACAGGGTTAGGTTGGAGATGGATGTGTATGGACTCAGTAAGGAGTCGCTTGGTGTAATTGGGCTGGGTAGCGAGGATAGAAGGATTATTGAAATCAAATGTATGGTTCAAGGATAGAGCGTGCTTGGAAAGTGCTGTACTGTCAATTTTTTTAGAAGTAATGTCGTATTTGTGCTGTTTGAGTCTTTTATGTAAGTATTGTGAAGTTTCTCCCACATAGGAAACATTGCAATTGGGAGTAGAGCATTTCAGGTTATAAACCGTGTGTGTTTTGTTGGTTATGGGAATAGGGTCTTTAAGTTTGGTGTAGATTTTGTACAGTTTGTTAGAAGTGGTGAAGCCTATGGTGAGATTAGGAATGTGTTTCTTCAGGGATTTGTTGATTTTTTGCGAGAGAGAATTAATATGCGTAAGGGATCTGTAGATGGGTGGGTTACTGGTACGATTTTGACTAGGCAAGCTATGTGCGGAGATAGGTGGGGAGGAATTTTTAATGATTTTGTTTATGATATGGGAAGGGTACCCGTTGGAGAGAAGGATTTCCCTAGATTTTTTAAGGTTTTTCTTGTGAAAAGAAGGGTGAGAAAGAGATATAGCCCGGTGAACTAGATTTTTGGCTGTATTGAATTTTTGGTGGAATGGGTGGTTGGAGAGAAAATGGAGAAGGCGTCCGGAGTAAGTAGGTTTAGTGTACCAGTCGTAAGTTAAGGTATTGTCGGGATTCCGTATAATGAGTGTGTCAAGGAAAGGAAGTCTGTTATTATGTTCTTTTTCAATAGTGAAATGTAGTTTGTTGTGGTAAGAGTTGAAATGCTGAAGAATCTTTGATGTATCTCTTGGGTCGACGACAAAGAAAAGGTCATCCACATATTTAAAAATATGTGAAATAGAGGAGCCAAGAGTTGGAAGGACTTTATCTAACAGGTCATTCATAATAATGTTGGCTAGACAGGGAGCAAGACAACTGCCCATGGCCAAGCCGTCCTTTTGCATATAAAAACGCTCTTGGAAGACAAAATATCCTGATTTACAACAAAGGTCAAGAGTTTCAATAAAGAGATCTCGTGGGATAGTCGTGTGAGGATGAATTGATGACCAGTTGCGGGAGACTAATGAGATAACTAGGTCAAGTGGGATGTTGGTAAACAGAGAGGTGACATCGAGAGAAATCAAGATGTATTGGGGGGGAATCGTTATGTGTTTTATCTTCTCAATGAAATCAAAGGAATTTTTGACGTCATAAGCGTTTTGGGAACTGAAAGGTTGAAGGGCGGGTACTTACATACCGGTCCCCTTTTCTCCTGACCTTCTGCATTACAACAAACACCCTTTCATTACAGACTTAACATTTCTACTGTAATCTCACCAATGTATTTTGTTTTTTGTTTGTGGTTTATTTTATAATTTTATTATGTTTATTTTTTTATTATGTTTTGTGAGTTAACTACTAAGAAAATCAAGTTATGTTGTGTGATTGGAATTAAAATGATAAAAAAAAAAGTAAAATAAAAAATTTATAAACTTCTATAAAATTTTTTAATAGTTGGTCGTGAAGCCAACTAATTCTTGTTTTCATAGAAAATAAGTGAATTCTCTCGTCAAAATACCAGTTTCTGATGATAATCAACTTCGTCGCCAATCCTGAGATATAGCTTACAAGAAGCCTCGAAAAAATTTCCATATCTTCTCTGTGTAATGCACAGCTCTTTCCATCCGAGAGTGTCCGTGTGCCACGTATTTTTGGTGAATGATCACCTTAACATTCAAAAAATTGTCAACGGGAAATAAAATAACATATTATATGGGTGTGTGTGTGTGTGCTTGCACCATAAAACCAAAAGTTGACCGTTTTAGGAAAAATATATAATTACAATTATTGAACAAAAGTGGATATTTTTGAATATTCCAAACAATCAAGTTCGGTTCAGAGAAAAAGTCTTGCGTTACGTTTACTGTAACAATCAAAACTTTATGCATTTTGAGCTTGTCCCAGACGGTAGAGCTGCTGACATTGAACTCTATAGTGAGCAGCTGGATACAAAGCTTTTCTGCAACAATAATAAAACACTCCTCCAGTGCTCGCATTTAAATATTTTTAAATCGTCTACACCTTTCCTTGACATTTTCTGAAAGGAGGACACCACAAAGTAGTCCGAAACGTTGAATGATAATTTTTTTTTTAAAGTCAACATCATTTTCGTAACTTGTTTTTTTATATTTAATTTAAATTAAACTATTTTTATGTACAAAACTGTTGTAACAAAATGGTAACAATTTAGTAAAAAAAGCATAAAATGAAGCATCGTTTATTTCGGGCTTATGTAAAGTGCATATATAGTACATTCATTCATTAATGACCTATTTTTAAAAATGGACTACCTACCACTCCTGTTAGATGCCATTACCCTTCCATATCCAAACTATTTTTCCCATTAATGCTATTTTAAAAGCACTTAACGCTGTATGACAATATTAGATCAGGGTTAATAGCGCCATATACAGGAAAGAGATAATGGGTTTTCAGAATTAATGTTTACGGCAAAACACATTTGTGAAATAAACAAAAAAAAAAAAAACAAAGGTTATAAATTATAATTAAATATAATGCACCGTAATTCATTGCTTTCTGTGGTCAGAAATTCATTCCCTTAGGAGGCTTTACAAATAAGTTTGGCTTAACTAAGCTTTAAATGACGCAGGATAACTTTAAAGATAATTGATTTTACACACACTAAACTGATGTGAACAACTCGCAAGGTTTTTTTTTCATTTTAATGCAGTTAATATAATTATAAACCTAACATATTTGCTTCAAATTTGGAATTTATACTCGAAAGTTTAGACCCTAAGCATAAATTTAATGGTGATGGAAGAACAAGTTGGTTATTATGAATGGAGAAAGTACTACAAACATGATTTGTATTCAGTCCAAAAGACAGCGTCTAGATCAAATCCTAATGCCACACAGATTCCGCAAGACTCATTAATATGTTTCGGGAAAGAAAAAATTCCTAATAAAATTAATAGGTATAATTATGTGAGCAAATCTCTTACATCCTAATTTAATAAAAATTATACGATAAAATGAAAAAATTTATTTAAACTCTAATTTTACTTATTTGTAGTTGACATAAACATAAAGATGGAGGGGTATACTGTTAACGTTTTTCCCTCTAAACTAGATACTGCAACTAGTTTTAAGTGGGTTCGTATAGATAAAATACTTTAAACTTCAATAAAGAAAACACCAATTTATTGTTATACACAATAAATTACAATATACAACACTTAATAATAATTACTTCACAGTTTAAACCACAAAAGTTCACTTTTGTCACTTTTTATACACTTTCTACAAATGTACACTTCGTTTTGTAACTAGAAAAACTCTCTCCACTCTCTGCGGTACCACTATTTATACCGGTGGAGAATCTTCGAGAATCTTCTCAATCCTTCCACAAAGAACTAGAGCGCGTCGCCAGCGCTTCCTAGCGGCCACTAAGAGAACTTGAGGTTACTATTTCCTCTCCTAGATGGCACCACTGGCTGCGTTACAATACATATCAACCTATACTAATCTTGGCAGGTAGAAAAGTGGTGATAATAGTAGGGCCCTGTAGAGTGCTCTTCAATCACTGAACTTACATATAAAATTAGAAATTAATGCTACAAATTCTGCAAAACTATTCAAGATAAATTATCTTTTTTTTTTTTTTTAATTTTCAAATAAAAAGTAATACGTTTTTATCTGTGAAGTTTACATGCCAAGTTTAATAGAATGAGTCGTTTTAGATAAAAATCCCCCCTCCCCCAACTCAAAAAACATATTCTACATTAAGGTTGCGTTTTCCGTTAATCAATTTTCTTCAATCTTAGAATTCTTTCAATACTCCTAATGTTTATTAATTTTATGTGGGTGGTAAAATCATATATTATACTGAAGTGGTACTTTAGAGAAAAGCATAACGCTACTGTTTCCCAAGTAATCCCAAAAAATAATTTTTTTCAGGAAAATGTATTAAAGTGATAGATATTTATGTGATTAGATAGAATACGAAGGTTAAAGAAAATCTTCGAAGCCGTTTTTGTGAAAATTACGAAAAACTGAAAAAAAAAAAATCATCAGTATTGTTATGATTCCGATTGATGGATTTTGCTCGAAATCATCATGTCTGATACCGGTGGTAGTACCTACATGGAATACCAAGTTTAAGCTGCCTTGCGACTTTTCGTTTTTTGAGATATTCTGTTAAAACTCACACATACAATACATCCTCTTACTAGGTGTAAGAGAAAGTAAAAATTCAGTACTTAGCTTAAAAATATTTTTTTGCTCAGTAAAGTAGTTCTTAATTTTGTAAACCAAGTTCTCCTAGTAACAACATAAAAAAAAAAACCCTATTGCGCAAAGCCCATGAAGGGCCAAGGCTTGCCGAACGGCTATTTAAATGGGGGACGTATGGTAACCACGCCTCAGTTCCAATGCTGGTTAGTTAAGGCCTTCGCTACCTAGGGCGCTACTAACTGCAGCTTCCCACTTTTTATCACGATGCTATTTTAACACCGACTTTGCCCTGGGAATCAAACCCTGAATTCTC
The DNA here is from genome assembly GCA_011037195.1 of Triatoma infestans. Taxonomy (NCBI): domain Eukaryota; kingdom Metazoa; phylum Arthropoda; class Insecta; order Hemiptera; family Reduviidae; genus Triatoma; species Triatoma infestans. The sequence continues at coordinate 5,097 of JAAEAF010013908.1, forward strand.
ACACGAAAGGCGAGTGCGCTAGCCACTGGACCAACGCGTGAGGACAGTAAACAACATATTTTTAAATAAATTTATGTATCTCTTCGGTGTACTGTTATTTCGACAATTCTCCGCCAGAATGTAATAGGATCCAAAGAGAGAATCCGTAGCAGAGAAAGAGAGGCAAAATGAGAGGACCATTCTCCCCGAATAGAATGGGAGAAAATACATAAATACAGCGACCGGAGATAGATACAGTTCACACAAATGAGGTAACTCGCCAGTCACAACCTGCCAATACCCTTTACCACTCTACCATACTCTACCATTCTAAGTGTAAAGTCCAGGCAGTCAGTGTGACTTCTTATATTATACAGTGTTAGCCACATTTTGTTTGTTCATTCAAGCTAGACCATTTCTCTACTACATCAACCCCATTATACAGAATATGCGTCTATTATTGGATAAACCTGGAGAATCTTTAGTGAAAGGAGCTACTAGTCAATTTGAAAGCGCACTGACATTAAATTGTTATTATTACAAAATGAAAAACTAAACAGCATATACAAAATATTCCGTTTACTAATAGCGGTGACATGAAGATTTTAGTCCGATTCCGTTAAAACCAACTATACAACTGATTTTCTGAACACTTATTTTTACAATTGTGCGATTTTTTTTCGAAAATTGCGTACAATTTTCATTAAACATTTATATAATCCTAGCAAGAGGATGGTTGATGAAAGGTGATGAATTGATGAACATGCAATCTGGTTGCTGTAGTGTAATTTGGTGCAGTGCTGTTGGATGTTGGGTATTTGTTTGTAGTGTAGCAAGAACGGTTTTGAAAGGGCGAGTGTATGTATATATGTTTTAGAGAGTTATTTACAATAAACAGTTGTTTACAATAAATATATGACCTATAATGAATTTAGATAAGTTACAAAATAAGAATTAAAAATTAATTGTAATAAATGAAATAAGCTTAGAACGATACAAAAATTTTCGCACTTAAATATTCTTGTAGCTAAATTGATTTTAAACACAAATTTTCTCGTCACACTGATGTTGACAATTGGACAGAGTGACGTTCCGAATGTGACAATTTTCATGATAATGATTCCTAGTTAAAAATCGTCCTTTATTTTCTGAATTCCAAAAGAGGGGGAGGGTGAATTGTACAATGGATTTTGGCCGAATGCTTTGACTTGCTCTAACGGTTTTTTTTTTTTTTTTTACATATACTTTGTCTTTGAATAGCATTGACCACAGTCGCTTCATTTTAGTGTTCTTAAATTATACTTAAATACTAAACACATTTTCCAATATTATTCAATATTTTTTCCGTTTTCTTCTTCCATTGCACTATACATTAAACACAATTAGATTAGTTTATGATTTACTCAGTAAGGAAAGAAGTGGTATGTCGGGTACGCGGACGAGTGAAGTGGTAACGTGTTGAAGATATAACGATAGCGTTGTGAGTCGTTTGAAGAGGGACCGTGACTAGTTAGAACTTTTGCTTGTTATAATGGCGGTGAGTTAATGTGGCTAAATTGGCGAAACTTTCAAGGTTAAAGTTGATAAAGCGACTAATTTTTAATCTTTTGAAGTTTATGATGATTCATTATTAAGCTCTTCAGATTGTCTGCTTTTATGTAATTTCTCGTTAAAAACTGCTAAAGACAGTTTCTAGATGAGAAATTAGCTGTAGAAGTTGAAGCCCATTCGCCAGTACTTGTAGTACTGGACACTACAGAGGGTATAATGCTCAGTTGAAGTGCGCTTGAAGGCTCAGTTGTGACTCCGCATTTATGCGGGTGCTAATGTAACTGACCTCCAATTCAACCTGAGAGCTATTCAAGAAAAGCTGGCAGCGATAAACATGCAAAGACTAAAATCATGCTGATAGGGAGGCGAACAGAGAACGCTGGCCGAGTGGTCGACTAAAAGATGAAAAGATAGACCAGGTCCATTACTTTAAATACCTGGGCGTACATGTAAGCGAAGATAGCTGTACGATCCCTGAAATCCAGGAAAGAGTTACAGCAGCGGGCAGACACTATAAGTCCGTAAAAAAAAAGTCTCATCAGCAAGAGAAAGGTCTCTAAGAATACAAAGAAAACAGTCTATAAGAGCACGTTCCTACCTGCACTGACGTTTCCCAGCGAGGCCTGAACCCTCACTAAGAAGCATAGAAGTGAACTCCAAAACAATGGAGATGATATTCCTCAGAAGGATTGAGTGGGGAACAAGATGTAATCGGATCAGGAATACCACAGTCAGAAATAATAACCTGAACCTGAAATCTGCTGATGAAATTATTGAGGAAAACCGGCTGAGATGGTACTACCATATTATCAGAAGGGCAGATGGTAGGCTAACGAGGACTGCATATGAGACAAGACGGAAAGACGCCGAGAGGAAGACTAAGGAAAACTTGGAATGACAGTCTGCGTATACAATAAGGGGCCTGGATTGGTTGAATCGTAAGCAACTGGCTTTTCAGACAGGAAAAAATGCAAGCTGCTCCATAAAGGACCTCATACTGCTTAGGCGGCAGAGAGGTATTGGCTAAGAAGAAGCTAATGCAACTATTGTGTCTTTGTGTGACGAATTTACTGGCGATTGGTTCGATTACAAAAAACACGTATAAAGGGTCTCAACAAATTCATAAGAAACATTATTCTAAAAAAAAAAAAAAAAAATAGATTTTCAAGCTACAACGTTGAGCTTAAACGTCTAAAGTATCGACAACTTTTAAATCGAATTTTATAAATAACTAATTTATTTTATTGTCTTTCTTAAAAACAAAAAAAGAAAAAAAAGAAAAAGAACTGTAAGTTATATAACATTTTAAGTTATACAATGTTTTAAAACAAAATTTGTACATTTGAAGAAATAGAAGCTTCTCTCATATTAGCTTCTATTTTTAGCTGTAATAGTACTAACTTTACTAAAACATTTCTCTTAGATAAACTTATGTAATTATATCTTATTTTAAAGTTAAACTAAATTTGCTTAAGCTGTTTTCTTAGTACATAGTAGCGGAAAATAACTTTTAACAAACAATATCTTCAAGAGAAAAGGGATTGAAAATTATGTATTCTAGAAAAGTCCTTCTCCTCCTAATTCAGACATTTTATTTTATGTTGTTGATTTAAGCGGAAATATTGCAATAAAGTCAATTTTTGTTTAATTGGACATTTTTCACCAAAAATTCATGTTATGTGTTTTCCTAACGATGAACAGAATTTTTTGGCGATTGATCTCTAACTCTCTGTATTTGTATATGTGCGTATGTATGAAGTTGTGTGTATGTGTGTGTGTGTGTGTGTGTTAATCCAAATACCTCAACCTCGAAATACTTCAACCAGAATGTTACTTTATTTTTTGTTTTCATTTCCTTTCGATTTTCTTAAAAATGGTTCCGTGTGATTATTGAAGTGTATTTGATGTGTTGTGTTGTAGAGTAGTGGTAGCTTGTGTATCACCAGCGGTTTAGTAAAAAGGCTTGTGTTTGTAAGTTTTAAGAGAGTAAAGTAATAAGAATAATTATGGAAACACTGGTAGATTAAATTAAATATATTATCTTTAAAGATATTTAAATATTTTACAATATCACAACTATTATGTTTACGAAATTAAGTATTTATCTTGATTAAATGCAAAGCTCTTATGTTTTAACTTATATCTGGCTCTGATTCCTAAATTGATCTGCTTCGGTGTCCCCAACAAACTATACTGAAGGAATGTCTTCTAATTGTTATTTCAAATCTTTCCCTGTGACAAGAAGGGGTAGACAATGCTATCAAGTTCATGAACTCTAAAAGACAATAGTGGTCTTCTACCTGAAATGTCCTTTTGCAAGGGAATGTCACATATTCTTCATAATTTTGATTTTTTCAAATTAAATATATTTTTATATTTCTTGCATCCATCACATTACTTTTAAATCTTGGTAACTAACTTCATATAATATTTCTTCATTTTATTTTTTTTATTTGAATGGATCTTTAAATGAATTGTTACAATTCCAGATTTGAAGTGAATTTTTTCACCGAATAAGTTCTGAATTTTTAACAGAAATTAAAATGTGGAACATAGACTCCATATTGTATAAATCTGTACATTTATTTGATACAATTTCTGGAAAATGGACTTTAGTCGACCTGGGTAACATTAGAACCCTAAAAAAATAACCAATGGCACAACAGCCCATGAAGGGCCAAAGGCTTGCCAAACCGCCATTTGAATTGGTGGACATGTGGTAAGCACGCCGCACTACCCACACTGTTTAGTTCCAGCCTTCGCTATCTAGGGCGCTACTAACTGTAGCTTCCCACTTTTTATCACGATGCTGGGTCAACATCGATTTGGCCCTCACGGAAATCGAACCCTGAATTCTCGCACTAAAGACGAGTGTGCTAGCCGCTTGAGGGCCTGGGTAACATTAGACTAACACTTAATTGGTACTTCAAGTTTTGATAGATGCACCAACTAATGAACTACAAGGTATTCATTTTCAGGCAGGCTGAGCTTAGGAAATTAAATAAGATATTCTTGGGTTCAACAAGAAAATGAAGAAAATAAAGTCTCGAAGGCGTCTTACTTTAATAGTCTTCATCCAGACTTGAGTAGAATAATGCCAAATCCACTGCAACCTAGATGATATTTTGTGATTCCATCCCATGTATATCGATGTTTTAAAATATGGGAAACAGACTCCGTATTGTATAAACCTGTACTTGTATTTGAGACATCTTTTGAAAAATGTATTTTAGACGACCTGAGTCTATACATTTTTTTCTTTTTTATCCGGGATTCTCGGCCATTCGACTCCACGCAGCTCAGTACAGCGTAACTTGGTTATACAGAGACGTTCTTGTAAGGCCTCTTCTCACTTCCTGCAGCGCCGCAAATGTAAGTAAGTTCTGCCATCCGGCATTATGAGCAAATGGGCGAATCAACCACACCAGTTCTATGGAGGTGTTTGTTCAGGTAGTCATGGCCAATGTGAAAAATATTATAGCGCACCACTGCATAGGCAAGTCACTAGGCAATCTGGTTTGTGGGTCGCACATTGAAGTCCTTCGCTTGCCCTCTGAACATCGTCGCATTCAGCATTCGTTGAAAGGATTCTGTGGCCACTCTTTTTGTGGTGTGCAGTGAAATCCTTTTATTAGGCTGCTGCATAGTGGTACTTGCTTTGGTTAGTGTGTCCGCTGACTCATTGCCAGGTATATCGCAGTGACTCGGAATCCACTGCAACACTAGATCTCTTCCCTGGTGGAGGGAGACTGTCGGCTAGGTCCTGGCAGTCTTCCACGATTTCATCGCCACTGGTGCAAGGGTTGGCGATAGTTGGAATTGCTTCCTGGGAATCTACAATCCTGGTAACAAATCTGGCAAACGAAACAATCTTGGTCCTGGTTTCTTTGGCAACTGCCACGAGAGCAAGCTGTCACCTCACCATCAAAATTGGTGGCCATCCTGCCAACGGGTACTGGATACTGGAATGCATGACAGTGCACATCAGCACCGAAACACTGGCGGCTGAACCATCTATGTAAACAATGTAGTTATCAATAAATATGTACAATGTACATTATTATTATTATTATTATTAATCTGTGGGAGGCTTCTAGCTAAACATATAATTCCGGTGAGAAGTGAATTTCGTAAATTTGATAGATCTCAAGCAGTATTCATCCTTTATAATACTTAGGGAGCCCTCAATAATGGAGTCGTCCTCAAGGGCAGCCCCGCATCATGGAGACATTTTTAAGGAGCATTTTTAAGTACAAAAAAAAAATTTGAGAACTACGATTGACGTTAAAAAAAAAAAAATAAGTAAAAGAACTACCAAAAAAAAATAAAAAATAGAACAAATTGCAATTTATCCAAGCCATTCTGAATGGCTCTTATTATATATCGTAATGAATAATGGATTTTATTATAGCATAAATTATTGCACAATAATTAACTAACTAATACTGACTGATAAGTGATAAGTAATTAATAAATGACATTGTTAAACATTCTAGAACGCAATTATTTCTGTAATGAAACAAGAATTAAACTAGGTGTTAAATACTTGTTGATTTTCGAACTTTTTTAATTTCCTATTTTCTTACTCATTATCAGCAATACTAGAAAGTGTGTTACGTAGTTTGGTAGGAAACTCAAACAAAAACATGAGTAGGGAAAGATGGTTGTTCCCAGGATGTAGTGGTCGGTAGGTCACACTAGGCTACCCAAAACTAACCGCACAGACTAGGTAATTGAAAGAGGCTATAGACTAATAGAAAGTTGTTTCTCATACAACTCACAACAAAGGCTTTTGTATGGACCAACGATGTCATCCACTAAAGACAAAACATTCTACTATACAACATTACAAAACACACAGACACACACACACTTACACAACATAACTAACACATATACAGGACTAACACATGCATTGACATTCGTTCTTTTCCCTATCCATAAACAAATACATACAATGAACGCATACTACCAACCACCACCACATGTACACTCTATTTCTACAGAAATAAAAGAATGAATAATAAAAATGAAAACAATAAAATAAAATAAAAATATGGCTTTTCTTTTCATTGAAATATTTCCATAAAACAAATGGTGAAAAGATTAAATACGATCACATTATTGTGTGTAAATTGGGTAATTTGAGAAATTTTACTTACTTTTTTGGGTAATTTTACTTACTACTCTTAATGTTTAAAAAAAAAAAAAAAAAACCTGGTGTGAAACATTCTGTAATAGGATCCAAATCATTAAAGATTCATCGGATCCGAAGAGCGGAGAAGCACTTTAAATGAATCAAAGTTAATTACTGCCTACATAAGCCAGACTAAGAAGAGACAGTTTGGATCATATAAATAGAGCGATAGCAGTACAGTTCAACACAGTGTATGACCAGTTTAACAACCAGTCAGCAACCTATCTGCCTTCCTATTCAGCCAGTCTGTCTCTTTACATTTCTCTCGCTATCTAATTTCTATTTTACTATAAAGTCTTTGTAATTTGTGTGTTCTATTCATTATACAGTGTTCAGCATATCTTCTAGTTTATTCCAATAAAATCCAATCTCTTTAATCTCTTTCTGCACATCCATTATATTGGTGGCAGCAGTGGGATATTATAATGGATGTGAGAAGGAGAGAGAATTCAGTGAGAATGGATTTTTGAGAAATAAACTAGTTGATATGCTGAATACTGTATAATGAATAGAACACACAAACTCCAAGGAGTTTACAGTAAAATAGTAGTTAGGTAGCGAGAGAAATATAAAGAGACATAGACTAGCTGAATGATGAGAAGGTAGTAGATAGGTTGCTGACTGGTTGCTACCTGGTCGTAAACTGTGTTGAAGCTGTACTACTGTAGCTTCAAATAAATCGAGCTCTTCCTTCCAAGTCTGGCCTTGGTGGGGTGGTAACTAACTTTTGATTCAGTTAATGTGCTTCTCCGCACTTCGGACCCCATTACAATTCGCACGATACTCCTGTTAATATAATTTTTTTTTTATTTAACTTCAAATTTTTAAACACCACATTTTTCTTTAAAGAACTTGTATTTCCAGTGGTAAACCGGAAAAGCATAATTTCCACTCTCCCCCCCCCCAAAAAAAACATCCTTAAATGAAATTTCTTGGGAAAAACTTTAAAACAGAAGTTAAAGGTATCTGTATTCATAGTTAGTTTAACAAATTTAATGAAATCCATCGCTGCTTTTATGGAGAAAATTGTAGAAAACTAATTAAACCAAATTGTCATATTTATGTGCTTAGCGATTTTCCGTTGTTAAGTTATGACGGCCACACAAACACACCAATTTCTATATTAAAAAAAAAGATAATTTCGAACTCAGACGAGCTGAAAACGTGGATATCCCGTGAAAAAGGGATATTGAAAATTTGACTCAATCGCTGTCTCCTCTTTCCTGGGCTGTAAGACAAGGTAAAAAAAACAAAGCAAAACAAAACAAAAAAACGGTGAAATTACTGCAGTATCAATAATGTATTATTTAAGAGGAATAATGCAAGCAACGGTAGATGGATAATCTTCCAAAGTAAAATGTTAATGTGATGATAGAGTTTACACATGACTGAAGCCAAGAGGAAATTACATTCTTCTATATTGACAATGTAAATCTGCTTATTAATATCTATGATTTCCATTCCATTGTAGCATGCATACGTATTATTGTAGTTCCTGACCGGTTTCAGTTTTTTATCCATCATTTAGAATAAGGTTTTTAATTATTTCATCGAAAAATTGTTTTTTTTTTTTTTTATGAAAATTCTTCTTTTTTTTTACTTTCTCTTATTCCTAGTAAACAGGAAGTATTGTAATCGTGTCAAATTTTCGATATCTAGTTTTCACCGGAAATATCCGTTTTGAAGTCCCCTGAGTCAAAAAAAGTGATTTTTAGCAAATGGTTTGTGTGTGTGTGTGTATGTATGGATGTATGCATGTAAACAGAATAGCTCAAAAACAAAAAAACAATAGAAAGTTGAAACTTGATATTACTTTTAGGTATCACCATGGGATCTGACAGTGCGTTATCTGTCAAAATTCTTCAACCGAAAGCACCACTTTACAAGTTGTTTTTTTTTTTTACGTTTTTTGCAATTTTCTCAAAAATGGCTCTGAGAATTTTCTTTAAACTTGGTATATCAACTACACGTACAAAGAGCTATAACTTTTATTTGAAACATTTTTCAGGGAAAATTCATTTAAGGGCACTGCTGCGGTTCTGGGAGGGGGTTAGGTTTTCATCGTAACTGCTATTTTAGTTTTTTTTAGACAATTCTGTCATCTACATAATGTTAATTAGAATTAAATATGTTGTTGGAATTCTGAGTTTGAAAAAAATCGGATAACCGGAAGCGTTTGTTTTAACACTTTTACTAAATGATTTTTTTTCACTTTTTCGCGATTCCTCAAAAATGGTTTCGATGATTTTCTTGAAACTTCCTATATAAACTACACATACAAAGAGCTACAACTTTTATTTAAAACATTTCTCTGGGAAAATTCATTTAAGGGCACTTTTGGAGGAGAGGTGGAGTTATGTTTTTCTCTAAAGTGCTATCATAGTTGATTTACACTTCTAACATCCAAATAAAATTAATTAGAAATAAATAGAAGTTTCAAGAAAATTAGTCAGCCGGAAGTGCGTTTTTATTGACCTGTTTTTTTTTCAGTTGTCGACGAATTTCGTTATATTTGGTACACAAACTATAAACATTTGTCAATTATAATTTTGAGAACTGGAGTAAGAGAAAGTTGTGTGAGTGTTTCACACCAGATTTTTTTTTTTGTTTACTTCCTGTTACAGCTGGTAAAGAAGGAAGTATTACAATAGTGCCAATTTTTCGAAATAAATTTTTCACCGGAAATACATGAGATTAAATCGCGTGTGTACAAAAAAGTGGTTTTTAGAATTTTTTTGTGTGTGTGTGTGTGTGTGTGTGTGTGTGTGTGTGTGTATCTATGTACGTATTACAACAGATTTCCAAATAAAGAATGTAGTAGGATAACGGTTATGGCGTTATGATGTTGATGGTAATGTAAATGATGACAGAAACTCGCTACGGCACATTATGTACAATTTATGTTTACCATTTCTAGTGGGGTTAGAGTAGAATATATCTCGTTGTGGCATATATGCACTGTAGAGCGGTAGGTATTTTTTAGTAGTATCGCCTACAGTGCGTTTGAGCATTTACTGAACTATTTATTTTTTAAAAAGACTGTTAATGCAGGTTATTATTATCTAAACGTAATAATGTAATAAAATACTATAAAACATAAAGTTCTCAGTAACATACTCAATTTGATTTTTTTTTTTATAGAGGTTAGCTACTTAGTTTCCCTTAAAATTCATGTCAGTACATGTCTGCTCTTGCAAATACAACATACATATACTGTATTTGCTGCCTTATTCGGTATATGGCCAACTTTGAATGTGTAACATTCTTCATTTGCTTCATAATAATTCATATTTACTAGAAAATGAGTGTTAGAAAAGAGAAAACATTTTCTTTCTTTCCCACGCTGTTTATCATGACCTTGATGACTCACCTTTTTTTTTGAGGTTGTCTAGATAGAAAATAAAAAACAAGAGTTGTGAAGATCAAATCAAATTTGATGCCTAAAGAGCTATTAAATATAATAAAAGTAAGCATTGCAAATCCTTTTTGAAAAATACCTAACTTTACCAAACGAAGAGTGATGATGATGTTGGCGTTGAACATAGAATGGTAGCGTTGGCTGATGCGAGTCGTTTTGAATGAGCTAGTATGAGACTAGTTTGGAGAACACTTTCAGTTTGGAGACAAATTCTGGTGTAGCTTGTGCAATGGTTATTTGCTGTGATGTTGTGTGTTTGTGTGCTGGTTTGCTTGGGGCGTGAGCGATTTAGGGCAAAATGGCTTGTAAGTATATATGTTTAAGAGTGAAGTATTAGAAATAATTAAGAGATCACACTTTTTTAAAAAATAAATATATTCTCTTAGTGAAATTAAGTTACTTTAAAATATCACAATAATATGCTTATAAGTATACTGAAATTAATTGGAATAAAGTCTTATGTTATAACTTAAACTGGCACAGTCTTGATGTGTTCTGCTTTGGTGTCTATAACAAAAACTGTTTTGTTAATGAATTTTTTTTATTTATTTTTTTTTTTATTTGCATCTGTACAACTATATACAATGGCAAAAGTATTATAAACAATTGTGTCACTGAGCTAAGCTCAGCGCCACAACTAGCATGACGTGATGGGAGAAACCAACCAGCGCTGGAACTCCCTAGGATGAACTTGTGGGTTGAGGAGCAAGAAGATCTCGTGGCCAACGACGTTTCAAACGATGTGGAGGATTGTCAGGGTGGAAAGGTGTAGAGAGTGATTGGGCAAGAGGATTTGGGTGAAGCTCTAGACTTTTATGGAAATTTTGGAATCGGGAAAGGATTAGATGATTAACGAAGGGAATATTAAGGTCATGATGCAGGGTGAGATTGGAGACATAATAGGGTGCGTTAACAATTCGGCGGAGGAATTTGGATTGGAAGGATTGTATGGGTTGTACATTGGAAAGTTTTGCGGAGCCCCACAATTCTGCTCCATATGTCCATATCAGTCTAAGTAGTGTTTTGTAGAGTGTGAGTTTGTTCTGTACCTTCATGGTAGATTTAGGTCCAAGGAGTCTTCTCAAGAGTCCGTAACGTCTGCTTAGTTCTTTTCGTTTAAGTCTTGCGTGAGGGTTCCACGTTAGACGACTGTCCAAGTAGAATCCTAGGTAACGTACCTGTGTAGAAGTGGGTATTTCTGCATTGTTGATAGTTAATGGTTGGCAAGTCTGTCTCCGTAATGTAAATGTAACCTGGACACATCTAGATTAAATGCAAAGCTCTGATGTTTTAACTTAAGGTGGCACTGATTTTTAGAAAGCGATTCCTGAAGCAAGTGTTCTGGCTTTGAAAGCAGAATGCAGACTGTCCGAAAGAATGCCTTTTCTTACAAAACAGTTGGCCAAGTGGCATTGTATTAATTTAACGGATCCTTTCGCCTTTGTCTCTTGATTTCGCATTGACCTAGATTGTAGTATACCTGGCTCTATCCCCATCACTAAATACACTATTTGCACTATCTAATTTTCACAAAAGTATTTTCCAAAACTATTATTTTTCCATTTCGTTCTTCCACAACACTTGACTGTACAAAATTTGAAACTCATTCGTTAATACATTGTAGTGAGCGAAAGGAAAGTAGCTCTGGGTAGTTGAAGTGTACTTGCAACCACGGAATAACCGTGGTTGGAATAATATGGCTGGTAACAGAATTATTTAGACTAGTGCTTTGTGGATAATTTTTTTGAATAAGTGCGGGACTTGATGATGGAGTGTAATAATATTTTAATAAAAATAATTGCTGAAGACTTTCAACTTCGTCGAACAGATATAAATTTCAGATTAATACTCCATTGCATATTACTTAATGGAAATCAGTATACCGAGGTTTGTCAAAAGAGTAACACTATAAAAAAAAAAAAAATGACAGTACTCTGTCAACTTATTGCCAATTGACATAAATTTTATTTATTTTGTATTAATATAATTTAATATTTTTTAAATAACCATTCCTCCTGAGGAATTAATAGGAATCCAAATAAAAAAAAATCTGGTGTGAAACACTCACACAACTTTATCTTACTCCTGTTCTCAAAATTATAATTGACAAATTTTATAGTTTGTGTATCAAATATAACGAAATTCGTCAGAAAACTGAAAAAGCTGTTCAGTATAAGCGCACTTCCGGCTTACAATTTTCTTAAAACTTGGAATTTTGGCCATCTATTTATTTCTAATTAATTTTATTTGGATGATAGAATTGTATAATCAACTATGATACCACTTTAGGGGAAGCTGCAACCCCATCCCTCCCCTAAAACTGCCCTCCATGAATTTTTATTTTGTATACGAAGTTTCAAGAAAATCGCGAAAAAATGAAAGAATCATTTAGTAAAGTGTCAAAACAAACGCACTTCCGGTTATCTGATTTTTTTCAAACTCGGAATTCCAACAACATATTTAATTCTAATTAACATTATTTAGATGACAGAATTGTCTAATAAACTGAAATAGTACTTTAGATGGAAACCTATCCCCCCCCTTAAAGTGCCCTTAAATGAATTTTCCTTCTTTGTATGTGTAGTTGATATAACAAAGTTTAAAGAAAATCGTCGGAGCCATTTTTGAGAAAATTGCAAAAACGTAAAAAAAAAACAATTAGTAAAGTGGTACTTCCGGTTGAGGAATATTGACACATAACGCACCGTCAGATTCCATGGTTATATCTAAACGTAATATCAAGTTTGAACTTTCTACGATTTTTCGTTTTTGAGCTATGCTGTTCACATACATACACCACACAGACACACACACAGACTATTTGCTAAAAACCACTTTTTTGGACTCAGGGGACCTCAAAAACGGATATTTCCGGTGAAAACTCATTATCGAAAATTTGACACGATTACAATACTTCCTCTTACTAGGAGTAAGAGAAAGGAAAAAAGATCAAAATTTATTAAATAAAGGGATTCCTCTTGTTTATCATTTCAATATATTCTACGGCCTATCAAGTTTCAATACTTTGATCCTTGCTGATAGTTGTAAAAAGAAGGCATTTTCAGAAATAAGGTCAAGAGTGAAAAAAATAAGGATTTATATATATATAAGATATATAAAAATACTACATCAACTCTATTATATGGATTGTTAAACATGTTCAAATACTAAATTATAATAACGAGAATGAATACTCGTACATGGTAAAATTCGATGCAATATATCATAAGCTAGCGTAACGGAAACTGATCATATTCTAAGCGAAGTTCCTTTTGTGTTATAAAGGAAATACGAAGGTATATGGTGCATGGTTTGTAGCTTGGCTTATAATAATACAGTGCTGTCAAGTAACGCAGTAGGTTTTAGCCCCTACCCCCCCCCACATGTCCTTTCCGTGTATATTATACAGCTTAAGCATTTATTCATCTACAAGAATAACCAATCTACTGTGGTTGTAGTGTATATCAGGAATAGATATCGGTGATATAACTAGTGCAACCGACTTATAATTTTATAGAGACTTTAATATAAGACAAAACTGGGTGTGAAGAATCTCTCACACGACATTTTTCTTATTGCAATTTACATAATTTTGATTTGTGATTTATTATTTATCTATACGGATATTACCTACTTATAAATTTCACATATAATTGAAAAATCTGGTGTGATATATACACACAATTTTCTCTTACTCCTTTTTTTTTTAAATTGTGACTGACAAATTTTATTGTTAGTAAACACAAATTTAATGAAATTTGTCGGTGTTTTTATGGAGAAAATCGCAAAAATTGAAAGAAAAAAAATCTGTTCAGTAAAAACGCACTTCCGGTTAATTAATTTTCATGAAACTTGGAATTTTGGCCATCTATTTAATTTTGTTTGGATGATAGATTTGTATAATCAACTACGATAGCACTTTAGAGAAAAACATAATCCCAACACTCTCTCAAAAACCCCTTAACCCGGGAGAACTCATACCGTGAGATTTTCTCTCACGCTTGAAGAAAAACACTCATAATCCGGAAGTGGGAGTAGTTGGAGGTCCTAAGTTTCGTCTAGCTGAGTTTTTATCTTTTGTTTACTTCCTCTTGAAATATTTTTCCTCTCAGTCTTGTGTTAGCTTCAGGAGAGGAAGTTAAACAAAAATATTCTAAACCGTGAGTGAATCTCTCACGCGCTAGTGTTCGGGTTACGTTTTTATAAGTAAGTAATTTTCTGTTTGTATAACATTTTTGGTTTACTGGTGACGCAAAATTAGTTTTTCTTTTGAATTTTTGATTTTTTAAATTCATATGAGTCGTGGCAAACATATGGCCGAGATGGGGAAAGCGTTGTACGATCTCCGTAAGTGGCATTTTTCAGGATATTTATTTACTTTATACTTTCCTGGTAATTTTATTTATGTTAATTTTTTTCGCTTAGAATATTTGTCATGGATTCCTAATCACGAACAGGGTAAAACTGAAGTTCTCCCCAACCTTGTAGACAAAGAAAACCGCTTTGATGCTGAGGAAAGTGATTCAGAACAATCAGGGATAGAAGAGAAAGATAAACTCGAAAACGACGATCCTGAGAACTGCATGTGCGGTAACGACAAAACTATTGTTTGGCATGTTTCCGCTCCCCGCGAAAATGTAAGCAGAAAGAAACAAAACATCGTTATCCATCTTCCAGGTGTGAAAGCTATTGTAAAGCAAGCTAAAACTCCGTTGGAATGTTGGAGTCTTTTTTTTTCTGATTCCATAAGAGAGGTACTGGATGAATTTATATCCAAATGTAAACAAAATTACCAAGTTGGTAAATACTGTACTATAGATGAAATGTTGGAACCGTTTCGGGAACGTTGCAATTTTCGGCAATACATCCCTTGTAAACCAACAAAATAATATGTCCTCAAAGTGTTTTCGTTAGCAGATGCACGTACACCAAAATGTGCTACGTGTCCAAAATGTGCTGTTACTGAATAATTCAACACAAATTATATTTTTTCTATTGAGTTTTACTCCAGGTTTTTTTTTTTTTTTTTATAAATAAAAAGTGTGATTTATATTTTTTAGATTGATATTTGTTTAAGTTTATGTGTGTATTTATATTTATAAATATAATGTCGTTTACTTAATTGGTATTTAGAAGCTAATAATATTATTATGTGGTGAAAAAATATGAAAATTGGGATGTGAGAGAAAGTCTTACGCGCGAGTTCTTGCTATTCATTTTTTCTAGCGAGTTCTCCCGGGTTAAATGACTTTACAAGAAGAAGTGTTACGTATAAAAGTTGTAGCTTTTTATATGTGTAATTCACATTCGAAGTTTAAAGAAAATATCAAATTATAGAAATTGCTGGTCGTTAGAAGTGATCAGATGTATCTATTAGTTGGCTTATCGGCCAGGAAGTTTCCAAAAAAAAACACCAAATAATTTTAAAAGGTCTTTTTTTTAAGGTTTTTCCTCCTCAACCTTTCACTGGCAGTACACTCATAACTATAGACATAATCGAAGATGTTGTAACAAGATTTCCAAACTTCTCTTACTTTAATGTCTGTAACGTTGCTGCATTTTTCTAAGTTATTTATCTTTGTAATTACCTTATCTTACTATTTATTACTTTTTACTTTTATTATTTTTATTTTTATAAATAGTAGCTATATTCTTATTTGTAATTTTTTTTTTTTATAGTGACCTCCTGAAGAAGACAAACCATGTTTGCCCGAAACGTCGTGTTTTAAATAAAAATCACTTTAAAATTATTTGGTGTTATTTGGGAAACTTCCTGGTCGATAAGCCACCATTTTTACATATAATTGAAAAATCTGGTGCGATATACTCATACAACTTTCTCTTACTCCAGTTTTCAAAATTGTGGTTTCAAACATCTGGTTAAAAAAAAAAAAAAATAATTGGAGTCGTATTAGAGGAAATAGCAGAAAACTGAAAAATACTACCTAGTAAATACGCACTATTGGTTATCTGATTTTTTTTCCAAACTCGAAATTTCAACAACATATATAAAATTATAATTAATATTATTTAGATAACAGAATTGTGGAATAAATGGAAATAGCACTTTAGAGAAAACTAAAACCCCATCCCTCCTCACAAAAGAACACTTAAATGAATTTTTTCGTAGAAATGTTTCAAATAAAAGTTGTAGCTAATTTGTGTGTGTAGTTCATGTAAGATGTTTCAAGAAAATCGTTGGAGCTACTTTTGAGAAAATAAAAAAAAAAAAAACAAGTAAAAATACCATTCAATAAATAGGTATTTCCAGTTGAGGAATTTTGACAGATAACCTAATGTCGGATCCCATGATGGATTCCCAAACGGAATATCAAGTTTGACCTATACACACACACAGACCATTTGCTAAAATTAGTTTTCTGGATTCAGGGGAACTCAATGCGGATATTTCCGGTGAAAACTAGATATCTAATATTTGACCGATTACAATACTTCCTCTTACTAGGAGTGAAAGAGAAAGTTATATATTTGCATGTGTGTGTGTGTGTATGTGCATCCGAAAAGGAATTTTGGATTAACATTAATATTATGTAGATGATAGAATCGTATAATATTATTAAAAATCTGGTGTGAAACACTCACACAACTTTCTCTAACGTTTTTATAGTTAGTGTATAAAATTAGATGAAAATCCGTCAGGAGAAATGTAAAATCTAAAAAAAAAATGAGAGTAAGTAAACAAGCACCTCTGGTTAACTGATTTTTTTTCAATGTCCAGATTTTGGTAACCTATTTCTTCAAATTAATATTATTTAGTTAAAAGAATTTTATAATAAATTAAAACACACTTTTAGAGGAAAATGTGA
Organism: Triatoma infestans; assembly: GCA_011037195.1. NCBI lineage: Eukaryota > Metazoa > Arthropoda > Insecta > Hemiptera > Reduviidae > Triatoma > Triatoma infestans. The sequence goes on from JAAEAF010013908.1 coordinate 22,069, forward strand.
CTACATACCAATAGCTATGTGGTTAGCGTACTGGACTCCACGCGGAGGACCCTGTTTCGAATCTAGCTGTGCTGCCCTTAGATTTTTTTTCTTCCTAGGAAGCCTCTACACCTCACTGTCCGATGATGGACAGTGTTGTCTGTAACAAAAGAACACTGCTCGGAGGTCAGTAGTGCACTGAGAAGGATTCGGGCGCCAATGACCATAGTCGTTAAGCGCCTTAATTAAAAAGAAAAAAAAATTACTCCACCTTCCATAAAGGTCCCTAAAATGAATTCTCACGGCATAATATTACAAATAAAAGTTGTAACACTAAATATGTGTAGTTGATAAACCAGAAGTTTTGCAAAAAAAAAACCACTGTGTAAAATTCATTCCTGAAAATGGTACTTCCAAGTTGAAATATTTTGACAAGATTACTTCCTGTCGCGGATCCAATGGTAATATCCAAAAGAAAGTCAAATTTGAAATGTTGAGTTAAACTATTCACGTATATATCATATCTATAATATGTATTCACCTACATATTTATACACACGCTTTTGCGGTTTTCCTAACCAGATTTGTTTTCAAGATCATGCCTCTATAGGGAGCTGGTATATCTTAGTTCTGGAATGCATCTGAGATATTTTCCGTGATAGCCTGCTTCTTTTTGTGGTCATCGACCGGTTCAGGTGGCCCATCTTCAAGATGCGTTTGTCAGACATTATGGCATCACTGATTTGCAAGTCTGTGTTATCACACTGTTTGACTGTTTGTCAAACGCATCCTGAAAATTGACGAACGCCCAAAACTGGTCGATAACCACAAAAAAAAAAAAGCAGGCTATCACGAAAAATATCTCTGATACTTTCCAGCTCTGCGGAACCGACTACAACAATTATTTCTGGAATTTTATACCAGAAAAGCCGGAAGTTAAAATATGAAAGAGATTCTTTAAGTTTTGAAAATATTCAACTAAATACAAAAATTAAACTAAGTAAATTTATATTTAAAAAATTAGACAACATGAACAATTAATAATTATTGTTAATGTGATATTTTTGTTTAAATAAACTAAATTATTAATACTATTTAAGCTTTAAGTTGTTCTGTTGAGTTTACTTTAGTTTTAGCGTGTTGCTCTAGAGTTGGGTGAGAAGTGTAAAGTTTATAGTTGTTTAGCATTTCCAAAATCTTATATAAACTTCCGTATAAGATGGCCATTTAATAATATAAAGTAACTAACTAGTATGATTTAATTTTAACTAATCTAATTTCCAAATTTTAAACGTTATAATAATGTGCAAGGTTCTAGACTTTCTAACAAAAATACATACATATATCCATAGTATTTGTTAAAATTATAAAATAATTCTTAATATATTACGAAATTTACTGTGACACTCACACGAATTCCACTTATTACAGAAAATTGTGAAATTTTCTTTATATTTCAAATTTTACTCATTTTGGGGAGGGGGGGAGATCCACTGCAGGCAGACGATATCGCTAACATCATTGAACATAACCTCCCCCGCGCCAAAAAAAAAAACTGTTGAAGGTTATTTAAGGTCATAAATTCTTCAAAAACCACGTAAATTAATTTTTTTTTTTTTTTCTGGGAATATGTTTCAAATAACAATAATCTGTTTATATCTACTCCAAGTGTTTACTTGGATTTTCAATTGTTTAACTGAAGCAGTTTTTTCCCGGAAAATTCCTCCTCCTCCCGCAAAAAAAAACAAAAAAACTCAGATTCCTATCCTATAAAGTCGCATATATCTGGCTAAACAATTTACTTCAAATCTGGTAGTCTAGCTATACATTTATAATAGAGTTGATGAGGAGAGAAATTGGGATTGATTAATTAGACGAGATATGAAGATACTGTTATAGTATATCTATAAGTTTGCACTGACTGCATTGGACTTGTAATGATTTTATAGAATAAAAGGTAAGAGTAGAGATATGACATGATGCGATGTATGGTTGAATCTGATAGATAGATATCTAGATAGATTTTCTCACTGGCTTATATACAGGTTCTCTCACTCTAGCCTGCTTAAGTCAGAGAGTACCAGAGAGGGTCTGCATCCTCTCTCTTAATTCTCTCTCTTGCCATTACACATTGAATGTAATTGCCATATTATGTATAATGGTAGAAACATACATTGCAATAAAGTGGTACATTAGAGGGAGGCTTAACGTTTATTTTATTTATTTATTATTTGGCTACCCCCAGAATTCTGTACTAAGATGGGTGTCAGACAAGGCGACATTTTGAGCCCACTGCTGTTCATATTGCTAATGGATGATGTAATGAAATGCTGCAAGGACTATACCAGTATTACGCACTTTGGCTACTGGAAGCTTCAGCCAGTATGCTTCTCAAACTTCGCGTTTGCCGATGATTTAGTTCTCATCGCGGACAGTAGAGAAATATTTTTACGAGTGGTGTTAGTATAATGTTAGGAAGTGTAATAGTATTTATACAGTTTTTTAATGACTTTAGCTTACTGATTGTGTTAGTTCTGTTTAGGGTTATTTTATATAAATTTATGAAGTTTTTCCTTTGTTGGTAATTAATTTGCGGACTTACAGTTTTTAACAGGTTGAATACAATATTTTTAAATTGCTTTAACCTTCTCAGTAGGTCCCTCCTTGGCTACATTGGTTCGGCCATCTTGTTCTCAAATGCTTTATTAAATTGCTGTTACTTGAATTTTTGGAAACTGGTTTGATGTTTTATTTAGAATCATCTACAACAGCCATAAACCGCAAGTCAGCATCATGGTAAAGGGTCACCAAATCGAACAGGTATCCCCCTTTTAATACCTCGGGGTAAAGGTTAAATGCCGCTGGTAAGATTTATTACGCCCTAAATAGAAGCTTTTTAGAAAAAAACGAAGTCTCTAAAGAGACCAAATTGGCGGTTTATAAGTCAATATATGTTCCTATCCTCACTTATGGAAGCGAATTTTGGGCCCTCAAAGAAAGCAAAAAGAGCCGCATTCAGGCAACTGAAATGCAGAATTCGTAATTGCAATACGAAACAGTCTTAAAATTGAATTCCTTACACAAATCGTGAACAGAGGTCAATTAAGATGGTTCGGAACACGTAAAATGAATGCTGTAAAACAGGATACCGAGGAGAGCACTCGAGGCAAGACCCACGGGAAAAAGACCGAGAGGAAGAAGAAGAAGAACCACGTGGGAGGATAATATAAAAAAGATATTAGGTGCCAAAGGAACCAGCTGGACTAAGGCTAAGGCTTTGTCGAAAAACAGAGAAGAGTGGCGGAAATTTTGCAAACCACCCTCTATACCTTCGGGTAGATAAGAGGACTAGAATAAGTAAGCAATTAAATAAGATTATTTGGCTATGGGAAAGGACCTAAGCCTACGCTATGCAAAGCCCCCTAGAAAAAAAAACACCAACAAACCGGATCTAAAATAAAAAATCCAGATTCTTGCATCGTAAGATTCACCGCAATCCGAAACGTATGGTTACGTACTTTGTTTCGTTTTCAATAAAATAATATCTTCAGAAATTAATTTTTCTAGGGTATCGGATTTCATTAATAACATGTAATAATAATAAATTTAAATTATTAATTATTATTTTAAATTATTAACGATTTAAATTAGTTACATAAAAATGAATATTGTTATACTAGTCTTAACATTCATATAGCTAAAATCAATATTATTAAATCCAGTTAATTGAAGATGCTATCTGAAATGGTATTAATTATTGATTGCAGAGTAATTCACTGTTGACTGTATATATAATAATATCCAGTCCTTTACCAGCTGAGAGTATATTATTTGAAAACATAGAACCAAGTATTCTATAATAAATTTCTAGATTAAGATTTTTCTAGTTTCACTAGATTACATTATTAACAATAAATCATTTTTTAAATAACAAAAAAAAAAATGTTTATTTGTAATTACAAAATTTTATATTCAGACTTGTTTAAAATCTGTATAAAAGTGTTCAATTTCATTCAAGAATTATTGACATTCGGATGTATTCCAAATGTTGAATATAATTTTACTTAAGAAAAATAAAATTAGATGTCCTTTGACAAAGGAGCTCATGAAGGGTGAAAGTTTGCCAGACGGCGAGCGATTTTTATTTCTGTAAGGTCTTAAAAAATGTCGATATCTTTTACTTTAGTACTGACCTTCAATGATTTTCGTTAAATTTCGTATACTATATACGTCCAAAAATACTTTATTTAAAACAGTTTACCACATAGATTTATTTATTCGGGTTCTGAGTAAACAGTAGCGTTAAATTCTTCTATAAAGTACTATTTCGTTGCCATATAAATGAAACCATTGGTAGAATCGCATTTTTAAAGAAAATCGGTTAACCAAAACTCGACTTTATCACAATAAATTTTTGGAATTTTCTCAAAAACTACTACCTATATCTTTTCTTTAAATTAGCATTGCTATTGCACCCAATATAAACGTTATCATTTTTGTTGTGGTTGGTTCTGCAGAGCTGGAGAGCATTAGAGATATTTTCCGTGATAGCCTGCTTCTTTTTGTGGTCATTGACCACAACATCAACATAGTGCATAAATGGAATTTGCTCTGTGCAAGTCTTGTGTCATCACACTGTTTGACAAACGCCCGAAACCGGTCGATGACCACAAAAAGAAGCAGGCTATCAGGGAAAATATCTCTGATGTTATTACTCTTATTGTAAACATCTTTCAAAAAATATATATATTATAGGGTATTCTGCGGATTTGTGGCGTTAAATTTAGAATGTTATTTTGGGTTTCTTCATATTATTGGTGTAGTCTTCTGGACTAAAATGAAAGTACATTGAAGTGATTCCCCCATCATTTTATTTTTATGTAGATTTCTTAAAACTAAAATAATTTCCAAGTTTAAAAAAAAAAAAATATGTCCATTTGGTTATTGTATTAACTGTTGTAAAACAAAAAGTCGTGTGTGATTTGTTCACACAAGATTTTTGAGTTATGCAGAGACCCTAAGGACTCTCAAAAATACACGATCAATTTTCGTTAGATACATAATGGTACATTGAGAAAATTGCCACAGAGTGCGATGGATTATCCTGGGCTATTGGGAAGGTAATATGATTTTTGCTGGCGTCAGTGGACAATCTTCTATAATATGTAAAATTGAAGATTAATTACATGCAAATAAACCGTTATTTTATTATTTTTTAATAAGATGTCGCGTTTATTCATTGTCCATGAATCCTCCGCTAGGAGATCTGGAAAGAAAAGTAAGTATACAATAAGGACTAGCGGGAGACTATAATAAAGTCAGACATTCAATCTTCAAGAATCCAACACCATCACCAACACTCTGCCAGCTAAGTCTGTCATTTTCTTCTAACGTTACCACTCTTTAATTTTGTCAGTGTAAAATCCTTGCAGCACACTGTTTTCTGAATTACAATTACAGAGTTTAATCAGTGCCCTTTTCTCTTCTAGATATTGCTCTGTCCGATTCCGCAAAAACTCCGTTAAAACTAGGATGTTGTAATATATCCCAGATCCGTTTATAATTTTTTTTTGTCATTAATATTAAAAAAAAAGATTAATAACTCAATTATTAAATATAATTTTTAATTAACCCACTAATTGATGTAAAAAAAAAACATAACTTCATTATTAAAAATTGTTTATTAATAATGACATTATTAATAATAATAATAATCAAAGCAAAAAAAATATAAAAACATTATAAAATATTGAGTTCAGAGAATTTTTTTATTTATTTTTAGCCACATACAACAACAGTAATATTACAGTTGGCAATATATATATATATATATCATTAATCCATTTCAACTTGGACACACATAGAATGACCAGCACTCTCACACCTGGGTTTGTAAATGTTTTACTAGACATCGTTTTGTGCTAGTATTTATCTTTAGAGCCAGATTCCACAAAGATTTATTTAATCCAGCTTACATACTAGAATTATATAAACGTACAAAATACATAGACAAACATATAATATCTTCTAAATAAATAAAGTAAATATAAGAATGTCTTATTCACGGTTTTTATTTATTTTAATATATTTAGTTAATGACAGCCATTTTTTTTTTCCATCTTACAAAATATAGTATAGTAAGTATATATTTTACTCGGAAATAAAGAGTAAAGACTCTTAAGTTACTCTCTAATAAAGAGCATTACAATTTAGTCAGATTTTTTTAGCGGAAATATTTGTTTTATGATTCTGTGAGCACGATATTGTTTTTTGATGTGTGGTAAGTGACATGTAATTGGTGTGATGTGTGTGTATGTGTGTGTGTAGTATTGTAGCACGAGCCGGTTTATTAAAAGGGCTGTATGTATGTTGGAGTAAGATAGAAGTAGCTAAGAACTAGAAAGTTAGTCACCACTGCTAACACTTAAAATATTCTAATCAAATAATAACTAGAAGTTATTTCACAAGATATTATAAACTTATTAATATATTATGAAACTGATTCTTAGAGAACGATTCCTGAAGCAAATGTTCTCGCTTTGGAAGCAGAATGCAGACTGTCTTGTTTGAAGGCAAAATACAGAGTGTTCTGAAGGAATGCTCTCTCTAACAAAACAGTTGGCCAAGTAGCATTGTATTTATTTAACGGATTTTTGTGCCTTTGTTTCCCTAATAGCAATGACCTTATATTTCAGTACCTGACTCTAAATACACTCTTTTTGAAGGTAAATTCACTGCACTAAGATACATTTAAAATATTAACAAAATTGTATTTTTGATACTATAAAATATTCTAAACTATTTTTAAAAACTATTATTTTCTTTTATTTCTTTCTTCCACTACAAAGTAAAAGTTACGAAATGAACACGCAGGAAATTTAGAAAACATGAATAAATTTCGCTTGGATACTATACACTGCAATTTAACATTTGGTCGATCCACAGTTCTAGATGGATTAAATTTTCTTGGAATGGTTTCAGTAAGTTTACATTGAACATGTTTAAAACTAGGGATATGTGGTGAAAAAGCGATTGATTGAATGATTAAGAAAAGGAATAAAATAGCGGATTCTCTCAATTAGTAGGAGTTGCGTTTTGCTTGTCGTACTGATAACATCGTGTCTCTGTTGAAGTGCTGTAACTTAGTGTGCGTTGAAGTTAAAAGTACGAAAATTTGGATACAGTGAGATTGAGGTGTTTTCTGTGAATGGTGAAAATTTCAAGAAAATCCATCGAACAGATTTTGAGTTTTAAGAAAATCTTGTTTTTCATTTCATATATAAATTCTATTAATTTCTACAAATGTTAGGTAGTGGGGATTTGTAGCAAAAGAAGATCCGCCCACACTACTGTGATTATTTATTATATATTTATTTATGAGCAAAAGGGCAGTGTGTAAGGTAAATAATCCTAAGCTTGGCTTATTCATAAGTGGGGTACTTATTCAAGGTCACTGGATCAGTGATTTCTACTCACTACACTACTAACATTGGTCGCTGTCTTATTTGTCAACGTAAAACTGCGATATTTAATACTTCTATTCTATTCTAAGCCGGCAGAAAATTGCTTAAGATAAAAAGTTAACTGCTTCTTTTTACACATTTATTACTCAAATTATATAATGCCTGTGGAGTTGATTCTGCTATTGACTATATTTTCAATTGGTTTCGTTAATTAGATTTAGAAGAAATTACTCTAAAATTATATATGCGTGCATAATTATAGCTTGCCGTACTGATAACATCGTGTCTCTGTTGAAGTGCTGTACTCATAAATTATAGAAAAATACTTGTAAATACGTACTACTTGTTTTTTATGAATAAAAAAGAAAGGGAAATAGTCAAAGCGAGTCCACTACGCAATAGTGCGAACAAACGAAGAAGAAGTAAGAATTCACCGGAAGAGATTAAAAATAAAAAGTTCCAAAGGGAAGATAGCGACATGGAATTGTCCTTAGAAAGTATTGGTGAATTATTTGACCGTAGATTGAAAGTATTCAGCGAAGGCTTGCCGTCGAAGGAAGACTTTAAAGCACTAGTAAATAAAGTGGATTGTTTATTGGCAGAAAATAAAGCATTAAAAAAAGAAATAGAGGAGATAAAAATCAGAGAGAAGAGGATGAATAATATTGTAGAGAATTTGGTTAATAGAAGTAAAGCAAAAAATCTGATTTTTAGAGGTGTGAAGAGAAATGCCAGTGAAGATAATGTTAGTGTTGTGAAAGAGCTCTGTGAGGGCGTTTTGCAGGTTAAAAATGTTGGCATTATTAAAGCCTATGGTTTAAAAAGCTATAACAGCCAAGATATTATTCTGGCGGAATTTAATACAGAAGAAGTAACCTGGGATATATTAAAAAGTGCTAAGAAGTTAAAGGGTTCGGGCATAGTTATACATAAAGATCTTTCAGGTAGGACCAGGCGAAGAAGAGGTTGCCTAATGAAGATTAGAAGAAAGATAATAGAGTTTGATAGAAACGCATTGATTCAGATGAGGAATGAGTTCTTTATCTTAAAAGGAAGGAGGTTTTATTGGAATTTTGAAGAAGGTTTGAAGTGTGGAGGGGAGGATGGGTTCGAAATATTGGCGAAGGAGTTGAATATTGTTTTTCCTGAGGAGGACTTACGAGCTTTTAAGAATATGTTGGAATTAAATACTCAAAGTGGAACCCAGGAAAATGGCGCATCTATAATAGTGGACGTGGAGATGAAGACGGCTGATAAGAGGGTGTCAAAAAATGAGAGGAAATAGTGATTAGTAATAGTGAAATAGAGTGTCAGGAAGTGAGAAGTGGTAATGATAAGTGTTGTTCAATTTTGAGCTATAATGTTTGCGGTTTAAGAAATAAAAAAGAAAAAGTATCCTTTTTTGAGTTTGTTAAAAGTTATGATATTTTTTTACTTTATGAAACCTTTTTGGTAGAAGAAGATTTTGTTTATTTTGAAAATTGTTTTACCGGTTTTCAGTTATGCTGGGTGGAAGCTCTGAGAAATGTAAAGTTTGGTAGAGCCATAGGCGGTAATTTATATGGGATTAGGAATCAGTTAATTTCGGAGGGTTTCAGTTTTCGAAAAATAGAAAACCAATTTGTTATTTATTACAGTGGTCGGGATTTAAATTTAAATTTTTATTTACTTCCGGTTTATATACGAATTAACGAATGGAAAGAGGATTTAGATAAAATCAGTAACATGTTTCGTCAGGTTGGTAGTGCAAATTTAATTTTAATTGGGGACTGTAATGTGCGAATCTCTGAGAATCAAGTCATTCCTGAGGAACTGGATATTGTGGGGTTAAATTTAAGTTCCGAAAGAAAGTCGAAGGATGCCATTATTAACAGTAAGGGAGAGCGCTTTCTTGAATTATGTTCTGACTTTGAGTTGATAGTATTAAATGGTAGAACTCCAGGTGATCGGAAAGGAGAATTTACATTTTTAGGACCAAGAGGTAACTCTGTTATAGATTTATGTAGCGTCTCTTTGAGTATATTAGCATTAGTAAAGGACTTTCAAGTAAGAGCAGAAATCTTTTCTGATCATATGCCTCTGCATTTGTCTTTAAACTTGGAAAGAACCTATAAAGAAAACTTGTTTCCAATCTTACCAAAACTTAAATGGACTGGTTATGATGCCTTAAATTTTAAGGATAATTTAAATAATTTAATGCAAGACATGCAGATAGATATCCCGGATGACCCACAAGAAGGTGTAAATCTGTTTGTAAATATTATTAAGAGGGCATCGTACTTAGGGAATACTAATCAAATTGAAAATAAGTTTAAATGCCAGTTCAGAGAGAAATGGTTTGATTTTCAGTGTGTGGCTTTAAGAAAGAAAACTTTTAATCTGTTGAATTTATATAGGAAAACTAATTGTTATTTAATTAAAGAACTTTATGTACAGTCTAATCAAAAATTTAAGATAATGTGTCAGAATAAGAAAAGAGAATTTCATTTAAGTATTGTTGATAAATTTAGAACAGTTAAGGACTCGAAAGGTTTTTGGGAATTGATAAATATTGTGAAAAATAGAAAATATATTGGTGGTCTAGGAATAACCTGTGAGCAATGGGTTAACTATTTCAATCAGTTGTTGAACCCTCCTGTGCAGGCCTCGCCCATCTCGTATGCTCCTCCCTTTATTTCGAATGAGACTTTAGATAAAGCTTTTCAGTTTCAAGAACTAAAGCAAGTGTTGAACAGGGCTAAGAATGGTAAAGCCCCAGGATACGACCGTATTCCATATGAATTCTTTAAAGATTGCCCGGATGTTTTTTTGGAAAAACTTTTGCACTATTTTAATTTGATTTACAATAGTTCCAATATCCCAGACAGCTTTTCAAAATCAATAATTTTTCCGCTGTTTAAGAAAGGGGAAACCAACATTGTAAGTAATTACAGAGGAATATCTTTTATGGATTGTATGGCCAAGTTATTTTCTGGTTTGCTATTGTTGAGATTGCAACAGTGGATGGAGGAAAATAATGTTTTAAATGAATGTCAGGCGGGGTTTCGGATCGGATATTCTACGGTAGACAATATCTTTAATTTGCTCTGTTTAATTAAACTACGAACTCGTAAAAAAAGACAAAAAATGTACTGCTGTTTCATTGATTTTAAGGCTGCCTTCGATTCGCCTGATAGAAACGCATTATTTTATAAACTTTTTGCATTAGGCGTGTCAAATAAATTTATAAATGCCCTTCAGGCTTTATACAAAAATACAGAATCGTCGGTTTGGACCAGTAAAGGACTATCGGAAGCATTTGTTACGTCGGTGGGGTTGAGGCAGGGATGTTTACTCTCGCCTAGCCTTTTTTCTTTATTTATAAATGATTTCTATGATTTCATTGAAGGTGGTATTAGGATGGGGGGTGTGAATATCCGCTGTCTCATGTACGCTGATGATTTAGTTTTGGTAGCTCCTGAGCGAAAAGTCCTGCAGATGATGGTTAATAGGCTGGCGGGTTACTGTAATACTTGGAATCTTGCAGTTAATTTAACAAAATCCAAAGTGATGGTATTCCGGAAGGGTGGGAGATTAGCAAATAATGAAAAATGGTACCTAGAAGGGAAAAGACTGGAAACTGTTAATTTTTACAATTATCTGGGTATTGGTCTTACCCCACTCGTAAATCTTAAACCACACTTTTTGGATAAATTGCATAAGGCCAAGTTGGCGATAAATATCACCTATAGAAAGTTTATTAATGAAAATGTAATCCCCCTTACAAAAAAATTAGAAGTATATAATGCCGCAGTGCGTTCAGTTATTTGTTACGCAGGTCAGGTGTGGGGCCATCAAAATTTCGAGGAAGTAGAAAAGTTAAATCTATTTTTTATAAAGAAACTGTTTTCACTACCCGTCCATACCCCTCGATATATAGCTTACCTCGAGTCTGGTTTTCTGCCAATTTACTTCTACACTTTGCAGCTTCATTTTAATTATTTAAAGAAAGTGTTTGCAATGCCGAATTCGAGATTGCCGAGAATCCTCGCACAGGAAATAATTAAATATAATATTTATTGGCATAAGGATAACCTTGATTTGTGCACCAAGTATGGCGTTACTTTTTCACATTATGATGACATTAACTTAGATGACATTCTCGCTAACCTTAAAACAGAATTTCGGAGTGCGATGGTGGAGAGGGCAAATGAGTCCAGATTTCATTATTTATATAAAGATCTTATGTTGGATCCAGAGGGCAGGCGCTACATAAGTGATGCAAATAACTTGAACTTCATAAGAGTGATCTTTAAATTACGTGGGCAATTAATCTCTCTAAATAACAATGTAATTAGATTAGAGCAACAGAGACTATGTGCCCTGTGTAATAGAGAAGAACAGGAGGATTTGTATCACTATGTGGGTGTCTGTCCAGTACTGACCGAATATAGAATAAAATGGCTGGGGAAAAAGTACCTAACGCTTTCCGAAGTCATATTCCTGTTGAATGGCGGAGGATGGAAACAGTTATATTATTACCACATTACTGCTTATAAGTATCGGGCCTTTCTCATTGCTGAATACAACAGCTAATAAATCAGAAGAAATACTATGTTTTAGCTGAATTTTGCCTATTTTTTATTATTATTATTATTATTTATTTTCCAAGTTATGTAAATATTCTGAGCAACTCTAGGCTGACGGTAATTACCAAGCCGAAAATGCTTTTGTTTTTCAGTAGCATTTTATTTTTGTAATATGATTGTACAAATATTTATCCAATAAAGCTATTCTATTCTATTCTATTCTATTCTTATTTTAAATACCCGTGAAAGCGCAGCCGAAATAATAGATGTAGGGATTCCCTTGGGCGACAATACCCGCAAAACTTTAGCCAGAACAGGCGGAAGCACCAGGATCTAGCGGTTGAAATCAAAGAAATGTATCAGCTGGATGTTGTTAGGGAAATCCCGATCGAGTCGCAACTTAATGAAACACATCTTCGGTTTCTGCCTCATTACACATCGAACATAAATACTGATCCTCCGATCGACCAGCTCTAAAATTTAAATCTATTACCTGTCCCCTTACTTTAAAGATCTTACTTATTAACAATAAACTATTACAATCTGCTATACAATGTTTACTTCCCAGGTCGAATTCAAATTCCTTATATAAACTTTGATAGGCAGATTGATTGACTTTAATGTACAAAGTTTCTTTAAATTCAGTTTTAATGGCCTCTAATATACTGACAACAGAACCATCAGCAAATCCTGCATTTTTGCAATTATACTTGGTGCACGGAGAGCGATTTTGCAAGAAATAAGGGAAAAACCAGTGACTAGTGCTCCTAAATGGAATGCTTCCACAACTTTATAATGTAAATGTTGTGCCTGAAACAATGTGGACTGTACTAATATCACATGGTCAGACACCAAGAAAAAAAAACATTGATTAGCAAAGTTAGGATAAAAACGTTTATAATTTGCAAAACTCATTTAGAAAAGCCACAGACGTTTTGGGATTCCATTATTTTCAGAACGAATCAATTTTAATGTGTTCTCATCAAAAAGGGGGATTTTTGTGGGGAGGAAACGTAATGAACAATTAAATCCAGACAATGTAATAAGAACCGTCAAACATGGAGGAGTAAACGTTCTAGTGTTGGGGCGCAGGAGTGCTTCAGGTGTAGAGAAACTTGATATTTACAGATGGAAACAGGATCAACAAGTTTATTTTGATATTTTAGGTAATAATTTGGAGAGCAGTGCCCGTAATCTGGGATTTAGAAGGTCATTTATCTACTAACAGGAAACGATCCGAATCACACTGCAAACCGATTTAAGGAATGGCACATTTTCAACATCCCGAGACCGCTTCTTTCAAAGACTACCATAAAATCCCGACCTCAACCCAATTGAGCACCTATGGGGTGAAATAAGGCAGGAGAATCAGAAAACGAGATGTTAATAACAAAAATAAGCTTAAAAATGCCATAATCTCAGAATGGAATTCAATTGAGCCAGAACTAACAAAGAAACTAGTTGATATGTGATGAAAAAGCGATTGATTGAAGTCATTAGAGAAACAGGAATAAACATAAATTATTAAAACCAGTCAATTCCATTGTAGCAAACAAGTATTACGAGTGTATGGGTACATTTTTGATATATTGTTTTGAAGTGTTTGCTTCCATTTCTGTTACGTTCATTTAAATGTTTGCAATGCAGTTATAAAATATAATTATTAATTAAATATAAATTTTAGTCAATTACCAACTTTTTTCCTTAAAAATTCCTCAGAAATTATATTTTTGAAGCAACTGTTAAGAGTATGGAGACTTTTTTAACCCAGTCTATATAAAACAAACAGCATGAATATTAAATTATTTTACTACACCGACTGCGATACTGATATCACGCTTCCGCAACCACTATGTATAGGGCCAGTTAATTACTTACTGCGCATTTCAAATCTTACGCACCGTCAGCGTTCGATGTGTAACCAGTTTAAGCAACAAGCTCCGTTCATTTCCCAAATTACGAGACACAAATTTTTGTATGAATAATAATAATGTTTTATTTGAAACAAAGAAGTAAATTCATTTTCTTCAAAATAAAAATAAAAAACATTCTACGGCATAGAAATTACGTCTGCCGGAGGATTAACGCAGAAAATGAAATTACATTTCAAAAATTAAATGAATTATAAATTAGAAAGTGAATAACTAAATAAATAAAACAAAATATACACTACAGTAACACACAGTATAAAAATTACAACATAAAATAGAAAAGCAAAACAAAAAATTGACAGCTTGAGAAAATAAAAAAGAACTAGGAACAGAATAATAAATAAATAAATAAATGCAATAATAAATAAAATAAAGAATAATAAATAAATACTTGCTAATCTAAATAATATAAAAGTAAATTATACATACTTCTGAAAAAAGAAAAGAAAAATACATAAATAGATTCTCTGAAAAAGGAAAAGAAAAATACATAAATAGATAGAATAGAAAAAAGGAAACTGAAAAATAGCTTATTAAATAGCAAGAATGAAAAATTAAACAAATAATTTAATACCTAAGATGTTGGAAAGAAATATACGCAAGCCTATACCAATTTTTATTAGTAAAGGCTAAATTAAGGAAAAAACATAAATGTTTGAGGTGTATTTGAAAATATAGAGGAGTGACCTTATTAATTTAACTGACTTTCACGAATTATTTAGCATTATTATCTACAAATATAAATTTTTAATATAATAATAGGAAATTCCATAGAAAAATCTTGAACTGAAGTTCAAGTAGAAGAGGTAATGACTGTAGAAATTGAATAATATCTAACAGTTATTCAACTTAAACATTTTTCCTCCGGATACTTGCCTATTTTTACATAATATATGTACTACAATTTTGAAGATGAGCGAATTCGACCAATGGCTGTGATGGTCAAATCATACGTCGACGATAATGCCAAGCATGTCGCACAAAGTTTACAACCTTTCTTTGCAGAAGCTTTGAGAAAGGGTATCAGTGCAGAAGCACGAAAAGGGCTAAAGCCACGTTGCCCCACCCGCAATTCACTAAGAGCAGTACACTCGCACAAAAAATGATATAAATCCTCTCTCACAAACGGATCACAGAGTGGGCAGTTAGCATCAGGACGGTCAAGCCAAGGTATGAAATTTAAACGTAAAAGCTCACATCTGAGCTTAAACAACCATTTCAGATCATTCAGATTAAGAGCTAAATGGCACTCAGCCTCAAGACAAAAAAGTTTAACATCATAATTAAGTTCTTTGTACAAGAGAAACCAATCGGAATCTTGAGCAAGCTGGACACATGGTTCAGTATGCCGAACCTTACTAGTATTTAGCAAAGTACTCAACTGTTTTTGCCAGAGAGAAACCTGATCCAGAGAACTATCACACACCGAAAAACATTCTGATTATTACCTCGATTGCCAAATACGAGGTAAACGATGAAAGGGAAGATTTATAACCTTTAGAAAATATCTGAAATGTAAATTTAAAGTAAACACTTTAAAAAGATCCACAGAAGATTCAAATAAATAATGTAGTTAGGTGAGGACGAAGTTAATGAAAACAACTTCTTCACAAAAAACCGCTGAAACTTCTCTAACTGCTCATACCTTTGGAAACCGCAGACCTGGGCCCCATAGCAAACAATGGAACGTAAAGCGGCATCAAACACTTGAATTTTATTGTATGAATACAGGTCCATTTCGCAGAACATATTGAACACTAACTACTGTTAAAAATAACTAACGTTCACCTAAGGCACCTACTCTTGCTTGCTTCTTCCAATGTGAATCCAATAGATTCTATTCTAGATCTCGGGGCCAACGAAAGACTGCCTTTCGTTCTAAATGCAACTACTGATGCACTTAGGTTTCAGGGCCCATCATGCTCCCCGAATACACTGCTACATCAACCCTGTCTCATTAATTGAGTAAAGAGTCAGAACCTATTGGCAGGAAAGGAGGTAGAGTGGAAAATTGATAGGTACTTTCTCTCGGGAAATGGTTGTGATGTTCCCAAGCTGCAGTGTGATGTCTCCCAAGAAATTCAAGAAAGAACCCCTATGTGTAGTTTGGATCCATCAGAGGAAATAGCTTAGGACTAGGAAGGAAGCAGACAAGACCCCCGGCCACATCACATGGAGTCAGAATAGGCTTGATTTAAGAGATATCTTCGATTCCAAGTCCAACACAAGAAATCCAGCGCCAAGCTTGTAAAATCATCAAAATACCCACAAAGGCGATCTCTGCTAAGACTCCAGTCTGTGGTCATGTTTTCGTAAGGAGGCCGTCGCGTTCCAGATCTCCACCTTAGCTCTCGTCTTCATCTCCCTCACCCCAAAGCTTCAGTGCACAATTGGCCTCATTCCCACCACACTGCCCCTGAGTAGGATGGTTTATCTTTTAAACCCTTTGCAATAGTCTCAAAAGCAGTTTAAGCCAGTTACCACTGGCCACTGACAAAACCATCTTCACCTTCTCGCTTATGGATGGACAAAGTGAGATAGGGAAAGAAAACTTAGTTAAAAAAATTGTTTAACACCTCTAAACCACAGTCGAAAATCAAAAGATATCGTACTTAATGTAGAATTAATGTTCTTGGGGTAGAATTAGGGTGGGATTTTATTTTGATTGGAAGAAGATTATGATGTCCCTGCAGTCCAGGGAATCCAATATATTACCCCCTAATGCTAAATATGTGGGTTTATCGAAGGGAATGCACTGGAGTAAGAAAAATAGGAGCGATGAGAGTGATCTTCTAGTCGCCTCTTTCGACATCCTGGACAGAAGCAGGCCTACTCTAAACCCTGGATCCAATAGATGTATGAAATTTACATTCAAAATCTGTGTTAATATTAGTTTAATTATTTTGAAATCTATTAAATGTTTTATAAAAATTTACTCATTTTAAATTAATTAAACAATACATTAATACATAAGAACTCTGAGTAAAGATATAATACAAAAATTACACTTTATTCAAATCTCAAAATAAGAAACTGGATCTCCTAATTTCCTAATGGACTTGACCACAGGGACATTTTTACCGCCAAATTGAATTGTAAGTTATTTTGTCAAAGATACTGTAAAGCTTGTAAATATAAATGCTACAACTTTACCTTTCCTGATCGATCAAGAGCTGCAAATCGATCTGAATCAGCTGCTATTTTAATAATATTTGTAATACTCAAGCAACGTGGCGTAGTGTTGGTGGCATCATCGTAAAGAGTTCCCCAATACCAAATCTAAATTAATTATGAAAATAATGTTAAATATTTTTTACAAAACAAGTATTAAAAATAGAGGTACAGTTTTACTCTTACCCCACCAGCATTGTCTAATGCTAATGTAAATCTGGGTCCACAACAAACGTCCACAATTTTTGCAGCAACACGTGGGATGTACACAAATATTTTATCTCTATTTCCACATTCCAAATTTTCTGCGCCTAATTGTCCATATTTATTACTTATCCCAAATGTTCTTACAAATCCTCTATCGCATACAATAACTGCATGATCAATACCCGATGCAATACCTGAACAATAAAATTTCTTTGTGTATTCATTAAAATACGATAAGGAAATGTTTAACAAAGATGAAGTTATTTATGATACTTACAGCAAACTTTTTCATACTTCAATGTGTGTATTACTTGTGGTGAAGTAGCTGTGTATTCTCCCCATTTTCCTACGAAATACAGATTCCCACGTTTCACCAACAGAGCAGCTTCCACTGGAGAAAGGACATATTATTAATTTTTAAATTTATAGGCTATTTATTATTACTTCTCTTCTATTTTGTACTTGGCTTTTGGATAGTTATGAATACTTCATTTATAACCACCACATTTTTTACATAATTGATGTTTTAACCTTAATTACTTAGTCATTTTCAGAAACTGTTAAAGAAAATTAACACTAATTAAATTTTGGAACTGAACAAAAATTTCATTAGGTAGGTAAAATGATTACTAATTTATTTAATTTGGATTTTAATTATTTATATTTTTAAGTAAATTCCTTTCAAGTATACAGATATCAACTGTAACTGTATATAACGATTATATAATACTATAATGTATTTATTAAAAACCATAAAAATTTGAGTATTAAATATTCAAAAAAACTGTAATACCAACCATTAAGCGATTGACATTAATTATATTGTATATTTCAAGACTCGAAAAAAAATTACATTATACGTTGCTATTTTATAGACTTGATTTCCTTAGGTATTTTTAATAATAGTTTTAGCCATTGTTTAGTTCCCAAGTTTCCACATTATTTCATTACAACGTTTCGGCCTCCTTGGCCTTCTTCAGGCTGCAAATTTTCACAATTTTTTATTGTTATATTTGAACAGGTATTAAATTAATCCTTTACATTTTATAGTAGTTACCTTGTGGTGGTATCTTTCCTCAGAGCAAAGTACTCATCGTTTTTTATTTTATCTTTGTGTATTACTATACAGTGGCATAACCAATATGTCAATTCGAAGACACCGTTCGGAGGAGCAATTTTTTAATGGTATGGTTTCTTAAACATTATGGATTTTTTATACAAACTATAAGTCTGTACTCAGAAGAAAAATAGAATAAAATAAAAAAAAATCCATAATATATAATGAATCCGTATCATAAAATAATTGCTCCTTGCGAAGGGTGTCTTCGAATTGATATAGTGGCTCCGCCACCGTATAGTAATAGGCAAATGATGAGCACTTAAGCTCTGAGGAAAGACACCACCAAGGTAACTACTACAAAATATAAAGGATTGATTTAATACACGTTTAAATATATATGTACAAAATTGTTAAAATTTGCGGCCTGATGATAGCCAAGAAGGCCGAAACGTGGAATGAAATAAAGTGGAAACATGCGAGACTAACAATGGCTAAAATTATTATTAAAAATATTTGCTTCAATACCTTTTGCATTTAACGTTAAAATTATACATACCTCATAGATTCATCAAAATAAAACCCGACAAAGGCACTTTTTGATAAATATATTGTATTATTATTATTCGCAGAAGGGGAGGGCAAACCCTACGCTATCCAAAGCCTCCCAGGGCCCATATAGCTACCCCTAAAGAATAACAACCACTGGGACTAGAATGAAAATCCAGGCCCAGGTTTTAACCATCTAAGTTTCACCACAGACCGAACAAATCGGACCAAAACCTTAAAAGATCCTCTACCGATATCCTACTCCGGCTGAAGGTCCTAAACCTAATCTCCTCACAACCCAAACAATTCGTCATCAGATGCATGGGTGGTTTCCTCCTCAGTCTCACAAACTCTACAAAAGGGGTCAGGCACGAGTCCCATTATATAGAGATGTCTCCTTAAACCACAATGCCCAGTGAGGAATCCAACCAGATGTCTGAGGGAGGTCCGTGAAGACATCGGACCCCGCTACTCAAAGCTCCGTCTGGGCCCCCAATGAGCATTTTAGACTGCCGACAACCCACTGCACTCATCCATAAGGATGAGTGCTGTGAGGTCATCCACGTCTGAAAGCCCGACAAACATGTGCCAGAAGACACACCAACAGCAGGCTCTGGACCAATGAAAGGGAGAGAGGCACCTAATTTGGCAAACCTATCCACCTCCTCATTCCCAAAAATTCCCATATGACCTGGAACCCAGACCAGAAGCACATCCTTTAATGAAGAATGATCTTCCAGTCTTTTAGAACATTCCAACACCAATCTGGAAGTGAAGACACCTGAATTAAGCGCCTTCAACGCAGCCTGGCTGTCCGAGCAGATACAAACACCTTTTAAATTAGTGTTACGCACCCTCTCATCCGGAATACAGCAAAGAATTGCATAAACCTCAGCCTGGAAAACGGTGGCCCACTCACCAAGAGGCGCTACCAAATGATCTCCCGTCTCAAAATAGACGGCAGCCCCAGACCTACCATCCATCCTGGAAACGTCCGTGTAGCATCGGAGATAATTCTCAGGAATCACACCAGACGGACCCAGGGTTAACCAATCTTCCCTAGAAGGCAACCTAACCCTGTAGGGATGACCAAAGACAAAAGTCTTCAAATTCCTATCAGAAGGGAAACCTGTAATGGGAATCCTTAAAAGCATCTCACGATAAATGGTAGAATGACCATATCGCTTACCCCGCCAAAAACCTGCCTGTTTAATTCTATAACAGGCTTTCATTGCCTGGTTTTTCACCTCCACGAGGAGAGGTGGAATCCCTAACAAAGTCTCCATAGATGCGGTCGGTGTAGTCCGAAACGCTCCAGTCACCGCCAGACAAGCCAGGCGTTGGATTTCTTCCAACAGCTGCCTAGCGGATCGTGTTTCAATGCGACGCCACCACACCAAAGCCCCATATACCAATCTACGTTTAATGACCATGCAATAAATCCAGAACATCATCTTGGGAGTGATCCCCAATTCTTACCTACAACTCTTCGACATTGCCAAAAGGAGATTATCGCCTTTTGGTGTTGTGTCTTAACATGTTCCGACCAGTTCAATTTACTATCGAGAACTACTCCAAGGAACTTCATTGATTTGCTAACCTGTATGGAAGTACCTAACAGCCTGGGAGGTGTAAAACCTACTATCTTCCTTCTATGAGTAAATAGAATTGCCTGGGTCTTAGTAGGATTAATAGAAAGACCCCTATCCTGTGACCAACAATATACCATGTTAAGGGCGCTTTGCATTAGGTCCGAAATAGTGGACAAACAGCGTCCTAACAATAAAATAACACCATCATCGGCATATGCTTGCACATAAAATCCCGATGACTTCATCCTAACCAAAAGGTCATCCATGACGACGCACCACAGCTTTGGTGAGAGACAACCCCCTTGAGGGCACCCTCTCCCCGCTTGTACTATCATGGTGCGCGGGCCAAGGGAAGCCTGTACAACCCTACTACTAAGATAGACATCTATCCAACTGATTAAGACGGGATGTATACCTTTTCGTACCAAGGCATCTTCGAGAGCATCAAACGATACTCTGTCAAATGCCCCCTCAACATCAAAGAAACACCCTAGGGCATATTCTTTTATCTCCAGAGCAGATTCTATCCTTTCGACGAGACAATGTAATGCAGTCTCTGTCGACTTACCCACAATATAAGCATGTTGGTTAGGATGGAGTGGATGATCCCTTAATGGGCCATCAGTAATATACCTATCCACCAACCTTTCCAAAGTTTTCAAGAAGAAAGACATAAGACTAATGGGTCTAAATGCCTTGGGGGCAGAGTAGTCATTTCTTCCCGGCTTGGGAATAAAGACTACTCTTACTTCTCTCCATAATGTTGGTACATAACCAAACATCAAACATCCTTTAAACAATCTTAACAATACCCTCGTCAGCACGTCCCCACCCTTTTGCAACAGACAAGGATAAATCCCGTCCGGTCCCGAAAGGTGAGAAACCTTGTACTGCCCAACTGATTCTATCATGTGTGACTACCTCATCTAAGGTGGATACATCTTCAAGGTCCCATCTCCTTCCACCCACCAAAGACGAAGCAGCATTTAAACCAATATTATCCGGGAAGTGAGTATCAAGCAAAAGCTGCAGTGTCTCCCCTTCCCCCCCTGTAAAGGAACCATCATGGTATCGTAAGGTACCTAACTGACTGTCCCTATCCTTACTAAGAATCCGTACCAATCTAGATGATTCCTGGAACGAATTTATATCCTCACAAAAGAATCTCCAGGAATTCCTCTTGGCTCTCCTCAGAGCATATTTATATGCTCTTTTAATACTGTTATAACTATCCCATGATTCCGAAGAATCAGCCAGGACAGCCTTCCTGTATGAGCCCCTTACCTGTCTCCTTAGTTTTTCCAACGAAGAGGACCACCAGGGGTTCTTACTACCCTTAACCACCTTGGGAGGACAAGACTCCTCGAATGAGGATCTGATATGTTCATGAAGAATACCAGCCTCCCTTTCCAATTCCTCTATACCATCAGGGGCTTCTGATTGGATAGTCAGTTATCTTCAATAATTCTAGAATATAAACCCCAATCCGCCCTCCTTGGATTCCTATAACTAGCCAGGGTAATTGGATCAATCCCCAGACTAAACCTACTCATCCTGTGATCGGAGATGGAAGCCTCAGGACTCACTCTTCAATCCTCAATCAGTCCACTAAAATTCCTAGAAGCAAGGGAAATATCAATAACCTGTCTTCTAATCCTAGTAACAAAAGTGGGTTCAGTACCCCTATTCAGGACCTCTAATCGCGTGCCCACCAGGAAATCCATGAGAGCGCGACCCCTGCCATTGGTGTCGCTGCTACCCCAGACGACATGATGCGCATTCGCGTCACACCCTATTATAATAGGTATGTCATTGGTCTCCGAATACTGAACCAAACCCATGAACTCCTGAGGAGGAGGAGAGGGGCCATCATAGGGGAAGTAAGCCGAAGCCACAACTACGTCGCGACGACGCCCACCAACCCCCAGACCAACCCTCACCGCCACCAAGTCCCGAGAGCAGAACTGTCGAAGCAGAACAGCGTCGACACTCCGACTGGCAAAAATACATGCCCTAGGAATGTCCCCGCCATCCGCCACGAACAGTCTGCCATCAATCACACTCAATCCTCGAACCAAACTTCTAAAGGCATAAGGTTCTTGTATTAAAATAAAATATGTATGCAACTTAGCAATACAACGGCATAAGTTAGCCGTTGCATCTTTGCTATGCTGCAAGTTAACCTGAACCATTTCTACCCTGTCAATCATAGTAATAAGTCAACTAATGTAAGAAATGGAACTTCTGACAAACGTGATAGCAGGCAGGAACAAAAATAAATGAATAATAATAAAATAAATAAATAAACAAATAATAATAAAATAAATAAATTTAAATAAATAAATAGACAAATAGATAAATATAAATAAATAAATAAACAAACAAATAAATATAAATAAATAAATAAAAATAAAAATACCTGCCTTACATATCTTTCCTTTTTCCTTTGACCACGTTTCAGAAATCGCCGCAGGAGGACAAGTCCTCCGCGGCTCCTCCTGACACGTTCTCCTCCAGAAGCAAGCCTTCCCTGCCTCTGGATATTTTTCCAGATTCCCACCCATTAGTGCATCCAGGCCCTGGTCACCCGACTCTGGATGTACTGAGGAATTACCCCCACCACCGGTGGCCCCCTCCTCTAAGGGGCCCCCGGCTGACGAATTTAAAATTAAAAACATATAATAATAAAATTAAAAATTCATCTCCAGAGCTCTCCACCCTCCACGGAGCCTCACAATTTGGGACGCTTTGAAGAAGCGCCAGAGCTACCCTAGAGATATAGCGCCCAGGGATTGTGAGCCATGGCCCACAATACCCGGGAGCTCACCCATGCGTTCTTTACGCTAGCCGATTGACCAGAGCTGGGTTAGGCTCTGGCCGCCTGGTTAGTGGAGTCAGGAACCAAAGTGGTGTGTTGGACTGCAAGGCACGCCGAGGAAACTTGCCTCCAGCGAGAACCTGCATCCTCAACCACCAGGACTTCCCTCCCCCACGACACAGGTATCCACACACGGCAAACATGTGGGTGGCACCAGCACGTGCCACTGGCGTGTAAGACTGTAACTATGTAAGTGTATAATGTTAAGGCGTTTAGGTGTAAGTGATGCAATATGAATTCCCACGAAGGCTCCGCAGCAAAAGAATTCGCTGCAAGAGATTCAGGCCGCACATAAATTATGGCGACCCAAACAGAGGGCAGAAAAGTCTCCACCAACTCACACTCCTAATGGGAAAACCACTGCACTTGTTAGTCTGTAATTGTAGCTGAGGGACGTGGGAGTGCTAGGTTCCCAAATAGCCCGAAGGCTACCCCCTGCGTTCACCCTCCAACTTAGCCACCCACGCTTCCACAAAGTGGAGCGCAGATGTTTCCGGAGCCAGCGACGAGCACGCGTTGGATGGGCTAGAATGAGGTTCCGCGACGGAATAACCGTCTCGAGAAACATAGGGAAGTTTCACCCTATGTGAGTACGAATACTCCCTCAAACCTTTGGCTCCAAATATATTGTAAGATAATATATAATACGAAATATAAAATACGGATTATGTTTCAAAATAATATTTCGATATGCCCAGGGGTGGCGTTGTGGAGGGGTATATCCTGAGCCCAGTCTTATTTTCTCTGCTCAAAAAAATCAATTCTTCTTTTCGGGAGGAATCTTCTAGCACGTCAGTTCAGTCTTCCACGCCGTTTCTCCTACATAAGGGTTTTGATCATACTGCCTCTATCTTTAGTTTTAAAGGAAAAACAACAAACTCACTTAGTTTGATAGAGCTTCTCTAGTTATTTAAGTTACGTGGAGATTTGTTTTACTTAAATTATATCCGGGGTCTTGATACAGCTATTGACACTACTGTTCAATAGCAATTCAAGGGCCTAGGAAGACGGTTTTCTCTTTGTGGCACAATTTACAATTTTAACTGAAATACGCCTTCTCGAAAAATCGATAAAAAAAAAGTCCAAGCTATTCAAAATGACTTCCTCGGCTTAAACGGCACAAGTGCAGTCGCTGCCAACACATGAAGTTGCTAATCGTATCATGTCAGCCGGAATTAAGAAGGTGTGGATTAAATCTAAAGGTTTCTGGAGTTGTTGGTTCCTTGGCATAAATTTTTTTTTCGAGATATTCCCAAAGAAAGAAATCAAGAGGGGTTAAATCTAGCGATCTGGAAGCCAGCTTACCGGTCCCCGTCTCCCGATCCAGCGGTTACTGACCGCTGTTTGTTAATGTTTGGTGCGGAATAGTTGGAACAAAACTATTGGGCCATATTTTCCGCCATGTACCTTAAATGGGCAAGAATTCGCTAATTTTATTCCCCAAGAGTCACAACGTTGCTGGAGGATGTGCCATTGAATGTCAGAACAAGAATGCGGTTCCAACAAGATGAATGTTCCGCGCACTATCCCCTAGTGGCAAGGAGAGAAGAGAATGAGATGT
Source organism: Triatoma infestans (assembly GCA_011037195.1). Taxonomy (NCBI): domain Eukaryota; kingdom Metazoa; phylum Arthropoda; class Insecta; order Hemiptera; family Reduviidae; genus Triatoma; species Triatoma infestans. The sequence goes on from JAAEAF010013908.1 coordinate 47,025, forward strand.
TCAGTAACCGCTGACTCGGGAGACTGGGCCAGGCAAGCTGGCCTTCCAGACGCTAGGTCTAAGATCTCTTGATTTTTTCTTTGGGGATATCTCAAAGAAAATATTTATACCAAGAAACCAACAACTCCAGAAGCACCTAGAGAAGACTTAATCTAAATCTGCTTAGCAATTCTGGGAGACATGATACCACTAGCAACTTCATATGTTGGGCAGCGACTGCGCTTGTGTGGTTTTCTCTTTGTGGCACAATGTACAATTTTAACTGAAATACGCCTTCTCTGGTTAGGTCACCGTTCCCTATCCAGAACTTAAATTTACTTTTAACTCCAAATTAAGAATTTCAAACCTCTTATTTCTTTTGCTCGTCATGCATGGCAATACCGCTATGAACTTGTGCAACAGTTTGCCGAGGAGGTAGTTTTGAATAAATAGGTAATATTATTTTATCGATTTTTGTAAAAAAAACTACAATATCGTTTTGTTTTAATGTGGTTTACCTGATTTTTAAGTCCCTTAAGGTTTTAAAATGGCTTTAAAGTTTTATCAGTATTTGAACTCTCTTATTTATTCAAAATCAATAAGAAAATCCGCTTTTAATTTTGGTTTATGAAACAGAAAAGTAGGAAAAAACGACGAAAACTTTAAAACGACTTTATATTGAATATCTGGGCAACGGTTTGAAGTACTGAAGGTAAAGTAACCGCATTTTTCCTAATTTTTTTCAATAGTTTTCAATGCAGTAGTAAATAGTGGGGTTCAAAAGGAAATCGCACTTTCAACTACCGATTTAAGGTGTAAGGTGGCAATAAAATCAAAAAACACTAACATCATCACAAACTAGAGCGAAAATACTTCAACAGACGTTATGTTCACTTTTTAGGTATCTTGCTTCGTTTAAGAGTTATTTCAAAAGTGGCGCGTTTAAATGGGACACCCTGTGTGGTGTGTAAATAGGATAAGGACGAGAATCACACAGAAGGTAAAAAAAAAATATTATATAACTAATTTTGAATTAAGTATTTATTAAACAATTTCAGAAAAAAATAAAAAACTTGAATGAAAAAACTGGAAAAAAAAATTAATAAAGCAAATAATGCAGTATGCAAAAGTTTTAAATTTCAAGAGCTCCAAGATGTCGTTAATGGGGAGATTATAGGCAGAAAAGAAACTGAAGAAATTGAATGTGAATGGAACGTTATATCTAAAGAGAAGTACATTAAAGAAGGAATGGATGAGTTGAAAGCTTCTAAAACCTAAGAAACGATGGGCCTTACAAAGAAGAAGAAATTGGTGAAGTTAACAAAAAAGATATCAATGAAGACAACGGTAAAGAACATAAGGACTTGGAGAAGATTGTAAACTGCAAAATGTAAATTTTAAAGAGAAACTGTTTCATGGGAAAAATAAGTTGAGAAATGCTTCGACAAAGATGTAAAATTCAACAAGGCTGTTCCAATAGAAGAAAACCGCTAGAGAAGTCGCTTGTTTAACCGAGTATAAGCGCGAGCGGAAAGAAAACAATAGAAAGCTGCGGCCACCTTGGATGCTGCGGCCAAAAAAAAGGAAGAAAGAAAGTAAGTTGATATAACAATCAATCAAGTAAGTTGGTAGAACAATCAATCTGTTTGGGACGATCAAGGACAAAAAGGCGATGATGTGTAAAATATTCAACATGATAATCTTTTAAATAATTTAATAATAAAATACGACTGTATTGTGGGCGAAAAAGAAAGGGGGAAAAAGGGGGTTGGTGTTACAGCTGGTTGATTAGTGGCATTATTGGTGAGCTGAAACGTCGATGAAGATTTATAGTTTGTTTTTCTGACCGATCATCAGCATCCATTTTTACAATATTAAATACAGCGCTCATAAGAATATCAAACATTATTTGACATATTACATTAAACAGTTATTGAATAATAAAACAAATGATGACCAACGCTAATAACAATATAAACTGAAGGATTAATTTTTTTAATTATAACTTACAACAATCTGCAGTCTATGAGCACATCCGTATTAGATAAATTTTGTAAAAGAAACTATCAAGATTACGGAATTTTATATTTATATTTTTACTTTCTCTTACTCCTAGGAAGAGGAAGTATTGTAATCGTGTCAAATTTTCGATATCGAGTTTTCACCGGAAATATCCGTTTTGAGGTCCCCTGAGTCAAAAAAAGTGGATTTTACCAAATGGTGTGTGTGTGTGTGTGTGTATGTACATATGTATGTATGTATGTGAACAGTATAGCTAAAAAATGAAAAATCGTAGAAAGTTGAAACTTTATATTTCGTTTAGGTATTACATGGCATCTGACAGTGTGTCATCTGTCAAAATTGCCCAACCGCAAGTACCACTTTACTTTTGGTTTTTTTACGTTTTTGCCTTTTTCTAAACAAATGACTCCGACGATTTTTTTCAAACTTGTATCAACTACACATACAACTTTAATTTGAAATGTTTCTCTGGGAAAATTCATTTAAGGGCAGTTATGGGGGAGAGCGGGGTTAGGTTTTCATCTAAAGTGCTATTTCAGTTTATTAAACAATTCTATCATCTAAATAATGTTAATTAGAATTGAAAATGTTGTGTAAATTCCGAGTTTCAAAAAAATCGGATAACCGGAAGTGTGTTTACATTACCACTTTACTAAATGATTTTTTTTCACTTATTCGCGCTTTTCTCAAAAATGGCTCAGACGATTTTCTTCGAACTTAGTATATAGACTATACATACCAAGATCTACAACTTTTATTTAAAACATTTCTCTGGGAAAATTCATTTAAGGGCACTTTTGGAGGAGGGTGCTAGCTATCATAGTTGATTATACAATTCTATCAGCCAAACAAAATTAATTAGAAACAAATATATGGCTAAAATTCCGAGTTTCAAGAAAATTAGTAAACCGGAAGTGCGCTTTTACCGGACAGTTTTTTCAGTTTTAGACGAATTTCATTAAATTTGGTACACAAACTACAAAATTGTCAATTATAATTTTAGAACTGGATAAGAGAAAGTTGTGTGAAGTTTCAGACCAGATTTTTTAAAATAACCAATACAAATTAATATCGAATAGGAATTTTACTATGTTATAAACAACATTTTATAATCATTACAAATAAAAACATCAAAAGAAACGCCGCCCTGTCAATCTGTGATGCCTGAATTCCGTAATAACAGAATCTTATCAGGATTAAGTTGTTTTAGAATCCATAAGTTTATCGAAAAATACAAACATCCCATTTAATTTAATCTTGAAATTGCAGAGTACGTGTGGTGACATGACATGACGTAGAGCTAAATCAAGCAACGATTGCTCAGAGTCTAGGAATGAGCAATCTAGTGTCTCAAGAATTTTAGCACGCCATAGGGAGACTGGTAGCTACTACCGTCGGCAATTTACGGGCCGCCATAGAAGTACAACCCGGACAGATGAGAGATTTATTCAGCTGAATGTGTTAAGGAACAGGTTCGTCACTAGCAATCAATTACGTCACTTGATCGCCATTGTCCGTAATGTAATTGTGGGTTCGAATATAATCCAACAGAAATCTTTCTCTCAGATTTGTCTACAAAGGACAACTTATAAAGAAATGATTTAAGTCATCACTTCTCCGGGATTACATATTGGACAACTATGAGAGCTATCCAGCACATAACTGTTCCCGTTGTGAAATAATCTTATTAATACAGCGAATTCGCAATTGCCATATAATTCGTGTTTTGATTTAAAGTTGCTAGAGGGCTCAACAAAGTACAGAGAAGATATTTTCCGATAAAATGGATTATTTAAAATCCGGGCAACATCCTCTGAGAAAGAATGGGTGGTTAATTTAGAAATCAAATCAGTTTTTTCTCGTTAAAGTCACAGTTATTTTGAGTTTTCCAAATATTCTGTTCTCCTATTATTATATAAAGCTATTTTTACTTGAGAGGCCCAATTAAGTTATGAGGAGAACAGTCTATCTCCAACAGTTTTTCAAAGTAAATTTTGGAAAGACGATCTGGTCACATTTTATTAATTTTGTCTAGCCAATTAATTATTCTGGAGAATATTTTAATTTTTAATTCCCTTACACTCAGTTCAGTAGATAATTTGGAAGTAGATAATCTTTCGAAGAAGTAGAAAGATGGATTTCAAAAATTTGGATTGACATTACTCAACCACATCGAAATATCTGAGAGCCCAAACCTACGATAAATATAGTAAAGTTGCTTCAGTTATTGCTGAGAACAGTTTTAAGCGTCCTTCATTGGATTCTATTCTTCCATTTTTAAGTATTCCCTTAATATTATTGAAAGCGATTAAGCCCTTATTTTTAAAATAATTGGCAGCTATTAAAAACCTACCAGATGTGGAAAGAGGGACGCACAAGTAAGTATAATTTTCAACAACTTCAATCTTTTGTCCTTCATAATACCAATCTCTCATTACCTTTGTGATGGATGCAAGAAACTTGAAATAATATTAAATTAAAAAAAAAAAAATCAGAAATGTCACATTCCATTGCAAAAGGGCTAGCCAGGTATACAAGTCCAGTTACTGGTACGGTACAAGAACAATTATGGCATTGTTCTACCCCTTCTTCTCACAGGGGAGGAATTGAAGAAACAAAGAGAAGAGATATTTTATGACAGTCTAGTGCTAGAAATCAAGGTGAAAGCATCAGAGCTAATACCAGTATTGAGTTATAAGAATTTATTATAACTTTTATTTGTGTTATTCAAAGTACTAAATTTCTCTTAAAGATAATATATTTAAATTTATCTACCAGTGTGTTCTTAATTATTCTTAATACTTCTATCTTTTGCTCAAACAAACATACAAGCCCTTTTCGCTAAAACGCTTACGCCACAAGCTACCTACACACAGCCACACCATAACATTACATCTTCCTCTTTTCCGGAAGCCCATCATTTTAGTCTTAGATATATTCAACTGAAGCCAATTACATTTGCAGTATTCTGTCAAAAGTCTAATTTGCTTTTGCATATCTGACCAAGAATCTCCTAATATTACCTAGATCGTCTGCATATAGTTACATTAATAGATCAATGTTATTAATTTTTAGGCCACTAACTCCATGATCTCTGAAATATTCCTCTATATTAGATATAAATAAATTAAAAAGGAGAGGGCTCAAAGATTCACCCTGCAAAACTCCCTTGTTAATGGCAATTTCATCACTTAAACACCATTCACATCAAGTTTTATTCTGGCGCAATTATAAAAATTGATCATTATACGTAAAAATTTGGCGCTAACTCCCAAGATCCTTAGCTTCTCCCACAATTTAACATGACTCAAAGAATCAAAAGCTTTTTGAAAGTCAATAAAAAGACCCAACACCGAAATTCTTTTCATCATCAAATTGGAATTAATTGTAAAAGTCAATACAAACACATTATCTAGACAACTACGGGACTTTCTAAAGCCACTTTGTATTTCGGAAATTTAATTATATATTTCGGCCCAATTGGCAAGTCTTAACCTTAATGTATTGGTAAATAATTTAGAGATTGTATTAAAAAGTGCTATGCCTCTATAATTTCCGGGATCAGCATCATTTCCTTTTTGGAATAATAATTTAATGATGGCTAAGGACCAATTTTTAGGAGGCCCTTCACTGACTAAAATTTTGTTAAGGAGCCCAAGCAAATATTCCATTGAATTGGGGGGTTAAATTTTTATACATCTCATAAGGAATATTGTCCGTCCCTGTAGCTTTATTACGCTTTGATAGTAAAATTACTTGCCTGAGTTCATTTAGCGTGATTTTGTCATCAAGCATAGGGACTATTGTTTCAAAGACTACGGATGAAGGACTAATATACGAGGTACAATAATGTAATTTATTATAATATTCGGTCCATTTTTCAATACTAATGGGGCTTATTTTATGCGGTGTGTAGGCTACAGCTTTAACTGTTTTCCGCAAATCACAATAGTCAGTTACATCGGATAATCTTTCAGTTATTTGAGTAAAATATTCTTTTTTACACTTTTTAATAAGTTGTCTATATTCACTCTTCTCGTGAATCTGTCTCTCCTTGACCAATCCCAGATTAGAGGCCACCTCCCATATAGCAATCACAAAACTCCTATATAGATAATCGACTGAGGCTAATTGACAATTAAAAGCTATTTTATCCGAATCCATAAGACAGGTAGAAATACTGTCAGCTAATGAAGTATCAAAGATTATTCGTTTTAAAGATTTACAATTATTACTATCGGTTAAAGAAGGTGCTATTTGAGAGCCGACTGGATTATACATTGAGACGGAGAGCGGAAAGTGAGGCGAGACGGCCACTGTATTTAAGACACACATGTCTGTAATCAAACTAACATGACCGATATCGCACCAACACATGTCAATATTATTGCAACCCAAGCCTGAAACATACGTATGTATACGTATACTTTCCATCGGAGTCACTTATAGTAGACCATTTAACACAATAAAGCCAAGCTCCTCCATTAACTCAACCAATAATTTTCCACGTTTATTAACTACCTTACCTTGATTGTTCCTAAACTCGAAAATTTCAGATTCATCTACAATATCGAGGATAACAGTGATTAAGATCAGAAATCCTGCCATTGAAATATCCACCAGTTAAAAACAATAAATTATTATATCTATTTTTTATAATATTTACCGTATTGAAAAACTGTTCTAGAATTTCATCAGATAAAGATGATTTAATAAAATAAACCAAACAAAATATGAAATGAAAATGTCGATTATTCAGTTTAACTACAATTCAGTGCTCACAAATATTTAATTCTACATAATTTTGTTTGTCAACCAAAAGAACTAGACCGCCTCTAGCTCGACCAAAATAATTTGTTTTTATTGCTGGCGAGATAAAATACTTGGATTTAGAAAACATAGGCGAAGTAAACAAAATATCATTAATTAAAAAAGTTTCACAAAGACCTATTATACTATAATTCAAAAAGAAATCAATATTAATGTTTTGATTACAACCATATATTCCATGTGAAAAATTCAGTAATAGTTGGTTTCATGATGATCTCTGATGCGGGACACTGCGAAACTGTAAAAAATCGTCCAAAGGTCCAGAATATTTAGATGCCCCTCTTACTCTCTTTCTTGATTGCTTTTCTTGTATTTGTTTTGAAACATCTGAGTAGTGAGCGAAGAAGTGTCAGTCTCTACCGTTTCCAAATCCTCTTCAGAGTATAACGATTTTGTACTCAAAAAACTATTCAGATCTTTGAGGGTTTTGACAAAGACAGTCGGAGAATTGTCATCCTTTCTCACTACAACTCTTCCCCTCCAAAACCAGACGTATTTTAAAGAACCAGTACCTCTAATTAAATTAGCTTTTTTAAACAAGTCTATGATAGCCGGAGACATCTCTTCGAATATTTTTATAGGCTGGGCGCCAGATAGTGATTCAATAATCGGTGGGCTTTTTCTGGAGTACCAAATTTTAAGAAAATGTTCTCGGTCACAATTCCTGACAAATTTAAATTTAATTGGTGCAATTAAATCAGATTTAGGTTTGAGCCGAAAATCTGAATCGACAATATTATCAGAACCTTCAAAACCCACAGAATCTAAAATTAGTTTAATTATTTGATAAAGATTTTCGTCTGACTTTTGTTTAACATTTAAAATTCTTATAACTGTAAAATAGGTTGGTTGACGTGTGTCTGCGCGGCAGACACCCAAGGCGAGATGGCGAGTAGCGGGTGAACGATCGAAATGAAAAACGGTGCAAAAGAAATGAAAATGAGACTTACCCTTTGCTGACGGTGAGTGATGAATTGAGGGCGTAACGCTGAAGTGATAGGCGGACTGAAGAAGGAAGAGGTGTGTGTGTGTGTGTGTGTGAGAAAAGGATTTTAGGTGAAAGGAAGGGAGTTAGAATACTCCGTGGAAGCGGATGTCGCTGCTGTTTAAGGGGCTGATGGTGTTAGAAGAGCCCAAGGCGCGAACAATGTATCCTCTTGAATGTGAAAGCGCGAGAGGTGCTTTTTGTGGGCGAGGAATAAATGAATAAAGCTGGTCGGGCGAATAGGCGCGTATAAGGCGAATTAATCTTAAGGCGAAATAAATGTATTGGCACTTGGCGGAAAACACACAACACAGGCGAGAGAAAGCGGGAAAGTGAAGTCGGGGCTCAAGCGTTAGCGGATGTGCCAGCGGAAGTAGTGGGGAAAGGAATGAGGCGGAGTGATACAATACGTGGGTAGAAGTAAACATATGAATAAAGAAAAACAGGGAACAATAAGACGGAAGTGGCCAAGTGCAAGGAGAGCGCGCGCGCGTTTGCACGGGCGGATGCGAGCGCGCGTAGGAAAGGTAGGGCGTAGTACGACTCAACAACGTGTAATTCAATTCTGAATGCGTATCAAGAAGCTGAGAATTAATTGTTTTCAAATCTTTTCTCAATTTTGTAATTTTTATTTCTGTATCCTTAACAGATGTACTGAGTCTTGATACAGTTGATTTCATTTCGTCTGTGAAATTATTCAAAGATGAGGAGACAGATTGAAGTACTCTCTTGACAGAAGTTATTCCCGACTTTTGTTGTATCAGTTAAACTAACTCTGCCTCTACGCTTGTTACCATCAAAGTATGAGTGTCCAAACCCCCACCAGAAAGCAACGCAACTCCACCTTGACAGCCCCCACCAGCCATGTGACTTGGTACTATATCCCAACATATATCCCCCTCCAAAGGTTAACTCATGTTATTGTATCAACAAAACAAAAGTTCAAATGAAAAAATTCTCCACTTAAACTGGCAAATAATTGATAAAAATTATTCACAAATATGCAAATAACTGTTATAATTTATTGAAATCACGCAATAAAAATAACCGAAATAGTTAGACAACACTATAATCTTACTGATGGTCACAAAAAATACGAAAAAATCGACTAAAAAACCCTTAGAAATCACAAAAAACGAAGACATAGAAACTAGATGTGTATTGTACAAACACTCTGACGCAACTCTTGATATTGAAATAGGTCAATGTATCTATCATAATTTCAGCTTTATTTAATTTTTCCTTTGTTGAGAGATTTTCATTTTTTAAAACTTCTATTTGCTGTTTAAGGACATTAAAGCTTGAGATTTAATTTTGACAGACATCGACTTTAGCTATTAATTCATTATGATTTAGTTTTAGTTGGTCCGAATCTTTGTGCATTAGATTGTAAGATTTTTTTCAATATAATCATCTGAAGAGCATGTTTCATTTTGGAACAATAAACTGACTTTCTTAAAATATTATGAAACAAAATTTATATATGTTATAAAAAGCGTGGCCGTGGTGCGATAAAGAGAGATGTCCTCCCACTCCTAATATTACTCATACTTCTATCATTCAATATATCCTACCACAACACTAATACAGCCACACAAACCAGTCTTATCAACGAAATATATTATACATATATTGTTCCACTAAAGTTTAAAGAAAAGAATAAAATTATTTATTTTAATCAATTCAAGAAAATCGGCTCGATAGAATTTTCCAAAAATTTACTCACACAAAGAAAACACTATAAAGTAAAACCACACATTATTTTATTTTCACGTAGTCACTACACACCAGTGGTGGCTCGTGACTTGGATATGTAGGGGTTCAACTTCTTTTTTTTTAAATACTTACATTACCTATCATAATTGTAGCTTGGCTAGGTAGAAATCATGAAGTAAGCCAGGAGCCAGGTAAAAACTTGCATCCCTCTCCTACAATTAAATATGTTAAATTAACAATAAATCTATTAGGGAAGGGATTAGCTCAGTGGATAGTGCATTGGACTCCCACGCGGAGGACTCGGGTTCGAGTCCAGCTGTGCTGCCCTTAGGTTTTTCTTCCTAGGAGCCTTTACAGCACACCGTACTGTAATGGGCATTGTTGTCTGTAACGAGAGAACACCATCCGGAGGCCGGCAGTGCACTAAGAAGGCTCGGGCGCCAATGGCCATAGATGTTGGCGCACCTTAAATTAAAAAACAATAAATCTGTCACTTTGCACCCAGAGAAGAACTGTGAAAAAAAGACTTGTACCGTTTGAGTTCGAAAATTAAGTGGTTAACTCAACGGAAATTTTTATTATCTAAATAAAGTGTTTCTTTTCAAAGGAAATGCCAATGAGTTGGCATCTATTCTTTGCTAGGTCATTTATCTTAGTGATGTTTCAAGTACCAATACCAACATCAAATTTTTATAAATATAAATATAATGTATAAAAATCCACCCACTAGCACAGGCAGGCACATCACACAAAATCTGGTGTGAAACACACAACTTTTTCTTACTCAGTTCTCAAAATTATAATTGACAAATTTTATAGTTTGTGTACCAAATTTAATGAAATTCTTCGAAAACTGAAAAAAATGTTCAGTAAAAGCGCACTTCCGGTTTATTATTTTCTTGAAACTCAGAATTTTGGCCATCTATTTATTTCTAATTAATTTTCTTTGGATGATAGAATTGCATAATCAAATATGAGAGCACTTTAGATAATAATATAACCCCATCCCTCCCCTAAAAGTGCCCTTAAATGAATTTACCAGACAAATGTTCAAATAGAAGTTGTAGATCTTTGTATGTGTAGTTCATATACCAAATTTCAAGAAAATCGTCCGAGCCATTTTTGAGAAAATTGCAAAAAAGTAAAAAAATCAACTAGTAAAGTGGTACTTCCGGTTGAGGAATTTCGACAGATAACGTAGGGTCACATCTCATGGTGATACCTAAACGGAATATTAAGTTTCAACTTTCTTCGGTTTTTCGTTTTTGAGCTATGGTGTTCACATACATACACACACACACAGAACATTTGCCAAAAACAACTTTTTTAACTCCGGTCAAGATCGGGTAAGTTCGTTCGTAAGATCGTAAGTAATGTTCATCGCGCTTGTAACCCCCACTCTTTTTTAAAAAAGTTAATAAAAACATACACTTTTCTATACTAACATAAAGAAATTTTTTATATATACATAAATATATACTAATTCTCCAGCGCGACTCCCAACTGTGAACCCCCAACTTCCTACTTTTTTATACATCTCCTGATAGACATGCAATTCACTAAGTGTACAATTCATTGTACGAACATATTAAAGGAGCTCCTATACTGATATACGTTCCTATTCTTTTATGTCTGATTCTCGGATTGTACTACTGATCTTTTTTATTAATACTTATAATAGTTCAGGCCAATATATACAATTTTTACTGTGACTTATGTTCCTAACTAATATAAAAATGAAAATATTTTTTTGAAATTGAAATATGAAAGAAAATAAAAGCAAATAAGAAAATTTTGCTACGTTTTTATTTAATTTTTTTTTCCAAATACTGGGGGTTTAGTCGCGCAATCGCGAATACCAGTAGCCGCCACTGCTATACACACAAGGGCAGGTCAGTTATGTCTATTCTCTTCGAATGCTAAGACACAACTCAGCTTATCACACTTTAAGACCGCAAATTTTCCTTCCTTCCTGTCCTCTACAAGTTGCGGTTGCAGACTCTTTCTAACATCAATTATATCTTTTGGATAATCTTCTGATATAAATAATTTGGGACCCTTCAACTTAAAGGCATTTTACATAATTGGAAGTTTGGTGCGGAAACTGACAAGGCCAAAAAGAACGAGTTGATTCCCACTTCCCAGTCACCGCACAAAATCTACATCCGTTACTTTGATATTTACTTCTAATTTGTCATTCAGAAGGGTGCAAACATACTTCTCCAACACCCAGTAATTAGCTTTATTACCACCGTCGCGCCAACTTGAATCATTAAATATCTTTTCCTAGATTCTCGATCCAAATATTTAAATTTCGCCTCAATAGATTTAATCTTGCTGTGTAAACCAAATGTTCTTTTATTTCTATAACTGTTTTTGCTCTTCACTCTTCCAAATTCTCTTTTAATAGAAGACGGATTTTTTTAAATTCTTCAGTTATATCCATTTTAAATTATGATAGCCAAATTTAATATTTTACTTAGAATAACTGATATATTAATAAAGAATATTTGTTTTATTAATAATGAATGTAAAAAAAAAAATATCAAAATAAATTACTATATTGATTTAACATTGATTAACTGGTAGCTGAGGCAATCTATTGGGATGAGCATGTACTTATTCGCAATGTCCGTCCACTCAACCCACTCACGAAGTCTTAAATGATAAAGTTAAACTTGAAACATTGAACTTGCAATTACAAGTATCTGTTAAAAGACGAACAGTAAAATTGAAGTACTTGTGACATGAAAATCTCTCGACAGATTTTCTTGTAAAGTACCAAATTTGTTCAAAAGTCTTACCTTAACGTTTCTGCAAAATTTCAGGAAAAACAAACACTTTTAAACCAGTTTTTTACGAATGTAAATTGGACAGGAAGTTGCACCTGTTATAGCCCAATCACGACTGTCAAGTAAATTTTGTTAATTAAATTGTATTAATTGGAGTGAATGAAAGTCGGGTGATTGTTACACACTATATGAAGAGAAAGCGAACGCCTTGCTGAAATTTATAGGAAAATTATTGCACTGTAATATAGGTTTAATGAAACATTAGTGGATAGTGGGAACTTGATTTTAATAGATGCATTGCAAATATCTAAATAAATAACTCAATTCAAATTAAGACGTACTGTTATGTGATAAGACCGTAAGAATGCAATAAAAATAACCGAAGTAGTTAGACAACACTATAATCTTACTGATGGTCACAAAAAATACGAAAGAAATCGACTAAAAACGAGAATGCCAGAGAAATTGCCATCAGCTTTACTTTACTAGTGATTTTAACGAATATAACACTTACCTGAAATAGTATGCACCAAAACAGCATCTTGCCAATTTCTTTTGCTTAAAGTTGATAAGATCCTCCACTTATCGAAGTTAATTCTAGTATAGGGTACACACATTTCTTGGATTGAAAATAGGTAAAATATACAAATACTAATATGAATTTGTTTACACTTCAAGAGAAACACTTGTTGTAGTACATATCTAATATGGAAAGAATCTATCTGGGAAGGTCAGAAGCGTTAAGTGGGAGTGGTCGAATTTGGTGCTATCTGTAGCACTTTTTATGAACAATTGTGATATTTCATCGGTAATTGTTTAGTTTAGTTTAGTGCGCTTTTACTAAACAGTTTTTTCAGTTTTCGACGAATTTCATTAAATTTGTTACACAAACTATAAAATTTGTCAATTATATTTTGAGAACTGGAGTAAGAGAAAGTTATGTGAGTGTTTCACACCAGATTTTTTTTATTAATCAATACTTTAAATATTTCACATACCTATTGGTATTTCTCTTTATATAACACAGAATAATGTGCGATAATTGTGACTACAAACTGTTAGAAGTTGGTCGTCTGTTCTGTGACGAATCAGCAGTCATCGCGTTTTTGCAGAGGCACAGGTGCTTGCTTAGTGAAAAAACGTGTCCTTCTGGCCACATTTGCAAATATATTGCAAATGAAGGTAGGTTTCGGTGCCGCAAAATTAGTGATAACGGGGTAAAGTGCGCTTTTAAGAAAGAACACCTTCATCAATAAAGCCCACCTTACAATTCAACAAATATTTGAATTTGTGTCGTCATTATGGTTATTATTAAACCATCCCCGACAAACTATGACATTGTCTAACCGCACAATTGTCGATTGGAGTAACTTCTGCCGCGAAGTTTGCACTTTCGTCATGATATACAGAAATTACCAATTGGGTGGTCCCGGAATTACTGTCGAAATTGATGAGGCGAAATTTGGCAAACGCAAATACAATAGGGGTCGCGTAATCCGAGGGCAATGGGTATTCGGGTGTTTCGAAAGGGGAACAAAGAAGTGCTTCTGTGAACCCGTTGCAAATAGAACGGCCGCGATTACTGCTTGAATGGCAGTAATTCGCGATAGAATTTTACCGGGGACAACAATTACTTCGGATTGCTGGATGGGAAACGACCCACTAGAATTAATTATTAATTATATTTTGACTTTTCAATATTTCAATTCTATTATATTGTGTTATGTTTATAAATTTGTTTCAGATTAAGGTGTTATAATAGGACTAGGAAAAATGAGTTAGTAAATAAAAAACCAAAAAGGAGAAATATTTAAATTTTGAAGCGGCAAAATAATGTACCTTTATTAATAAGTTCCAGAATTTCTCATTGTTGCCATATTGGAATGACTGAACAGAAGCTCATTTATCCTGGTTTAAATAGGATAAATGAGTTAATAACCGAATTAGATTCAAATTTTAATTCATAATTTGTACTTGTTTAAAAAATGTTCAATTATTACATGGAAGCTCACCTAATTAAAAAGCGATATGCGCCGAGCAACACACCTCAGGGAAACTGTTGCAAGAAAGAATGAATAAATTATTTGACTAGTTTCAGTAGTTTTAAGGGAAAGTGTTATCCCTTTCCGCTATAAGAGAATATTTTTATCTCATACCAAATATTTGGTATTGAGTTTTCGTTCATAATTTTACTCATTCCCTTTCATTCTCTCACAGTTACTCTCTCTGACAGCGAATTTATGAGTGCGTGCGCTTATAAATCCAATTCAATTAATAAATTGGTCTCCAAATTTTTGTAATTGTGTTGTCATGAACTTCATATCCACGGTGACAATTTTACCATGTTTGTCATCTGGAAAATAAGCAAGTACCCTGCTTAATTTTTTCAATGATTCCAAAAAATATGTAATAAATTATTTTTTTTAATTAGCAGAAATAATGATTTCGAAATCATTTTTCTTATTTTAAATGAGACAATATATTACTTTCTCTAATTATTGTTCGAGGAAGTATTGAGATCGTATCAGATTTTCAAAATTGAGTTTTCACCGGAAATACCTGTTTTGAGGTCACCGGATACCAAAAAAAGTGTTTTTTAGGGAATGATCTGTGTGTGTGTGTGTGTGTGTGTGTGTGTGTGTCTGTCTGTCTGTCAGTATGAAGAATTCTCAAAAACGAAATGTAGCAGGAAGTTCAAACTGGTATTCCGTTTAGGTACTACCACCGCATCAGATATGAAGATTTCGGACAAAATCCATCAACATTCAGTAGCTATCTGTATCTAATATAACGTCACTGAATGTTTTTTTTTCTTTCAGTCCTTTCTGATTTTCTCTAAAACGATTCCAACGATTTTCATTGATGTTGATATATCAACTATACATAGAGAGAGCTACAACTTTTATTTCAAACATTTCTCCGGGAAAATTCATTTAAGAGTGCAGTTTTGGGGTTTGGGAAGGGGTTATGGTTTTCCTCTAAAGTTTTATTTCAGTTATTACACAATTCCATCGTCTAAATAATATTAATTAGAATTATATAAGTTGCCAAAATTCCCAGATTGAAGAAAACTGGTTGATCGGAAGTGCGACTGGATACGCTTTTCAGTTTTTTGTGATTTTCTCCTTAAAAAGGCGACGGTGCTAAACACTAATAAGAATTGTTAGTGTGAAGAAAATTTGCCATTTCCCAGGAAGAGAAAGTCGTGTGAGTGTTTCACACCGGATTTTTTTTTTTTTTTTTAACGAATTCCTGAAGTAGCTTTTTACTTTGGCTTAATCCTAGGGTGATGCATAACAATTGCAATCTCCTCAAATTTTTGATATCGAGTTTTCATCGAAAATAAACGTTTTCAGGTCCCCTGAGTCCAAAAAAGTGGTTTTCTGAAAATGATCTGTGTAAATGCGCCATCCTCAGGAGGATGAGGTATCTTCAGTTGGGAGTAAGTAATCCCGAAGTCATGAGCTTCATGGGCACAGCGGCTTTCAACTTTGCTAGGTTGCTTAAAAGGACGAAGCTGCAAGAGGTGCCATAACCTCTAAAGGATCCTCAATAGACCTTCTAGTGTAGGTCGCGGTGGAATAAGCTCTTTGCTAATTTAATCTAATCAAGCTAATACGCACCACCATACTCCAAACACACAGTTCTCTGTCAAAAACCGTCAACCGAAATGCTGAACTAACTGGTATTTACAAATACAGTGTTGCCACCTATCATTTAAACAAATTTTAATGTTTAATATAAAATTCTTACAATTTGTTAATTATATTAAAGCAAACTAATAGTTTTTTTTATTTTAAGGCGCTTCAACATCTGTGGCCATCAGATGCTTCTCATGCACTGCCTGCCTCCGGACAGTGTTCTCTCGCTGCAGACAACACTGTCCATCACCGAACAGTGAGCTGTAGAGGCTCCTAGGAAGAAAAAAATCTAAGGGTAGCACTGGATTCGAACCCGGGACCTCCGCGTGGGAGTCTAACGCGCTAACCACCTACCTAATCCCTTCCCTAAACTAGAAGTTATTAATTAAATATTTGCTATTTAATGAAATATAATTTTGCTTAACTTTAATCTAATATTCTACTATCTTGCCTTATCAACAGACAACATTCTCTTAAAGATTACCGTGCATGTCTTACCATTTTCTACTTTCACTCATTCCTAGTAGAGTTCCTGCGAACGTGTTCAATTTTCTAAATTGAGTTTACAAGAGAAATATGTGTTTTAGGACCCCTAAGTAAGAAAAAATAAAGTTTTTACCTTATAGTGTTTATGTGTATTTTTTTTTAATAAAATATCTTAAAATCGAAAAATTGCAGGAGCCCAAACTTGGTATACCATTTAGATATACTGCATCTGACAGGAAGGTTTCAGGCAAAATCCAACAAGCGGAATTGCGACTTTATGGAATGGATTCTTCAGTTTTTCGCCATTTTCTCAAAAACGGCTTCAACGATTTTCTTAAAAAACTTCGTATATTATCTCCATACAAAAATACTTTTGCTTTTACTTAAAGCATTTTTTTCGAGAATTTCGATTCTTCAGTGTTCCCACGATACAGTAGCTTGCTTTCCCCTAATGTACAACAATATCAACCGGTTCGACCACCAATAAATTACTAATTTACATTGTTAGCATTGGTAGAGTTCCTTCTGTTCTGAATTCATTAAGCTGTTATGTACACCAGCAAATTAGTCTTTACTGTCTTTCTATTTCTAGTAGATCTATTATTTGGAATTGCCCTATTACAAGGTGAGATAATTACTCTAAAAATTGTTATATATATTCATTTTTTTATAGAATCAAATCTATTAAATACTATCCACAGTCACTCAGTTCTTAATAAATAAATATAAGCAACTAACTAATCCATTTATTGTAGCAAAATATTTTACATAATTATAATTCAATTACAAACGATAAGAATATAGAAAAGATACAATTATGGCATAAAATAAAAATTACATAAAATGTGGAAACAAAGTTCCATTAATTTTCTTTTAAATTCATTTAGCAATTTCTTTCCTCTTAAAATCCTTATTAAAGAAAGCATTTTTTTTGTTCACTGGTCGCCTAAACAAGAGAAGACAAATTACTGATCTCAAAGAACACACTTACAGGTGATTTTTTTTTTTTTTTTAATTTAAGACGCTACAAAATACAGTCACTGGAGCCGAGAGCCTACTTAATGCAGTGCCGGCCTCGAGACACCGGACAATATTTTCTAGTTACAAACAATACTGTGTCCATCACCGGACAGTAAGTTATTAAAGATTTGAATTATGAATTAATAATTATTATATTTTGAGTATTAACAGTATGAATATTTAATTAATAATTAATATATTATAAATATTATGGTGTATGTTATATTTGAAATTACTAATATAATAATACTTGGAATGTTTGTGCATACCTACCTTTAGTGCCATATTCGAACAATTTGCGAACTTCATCAGTACTTAATGATTTAAACAGCTCTGTGACAACATTTTTTTCAATATTTTGAATAACAACTTCAGCACACTGTCTCATAAGTACCTTCAAATGAATAAGAAATACTGTTAATAATATTATTTGATTCAATTTATATCAATGGGAGAATCTCATGTTTATAAATGCTTTTTGCGAAAATAATAAATACCAAACAAAATTGATAAATCTCTGTATGTATAATTAGTATAATAATTCTAACAAAACCAGATGGTGTCTATATATGGAGACAGTCGTAGAAAAATTAAAAAAAAATCGGTTTAATCGTACTTCCGGGCAACCGAATTTTCTTTTAAATCGGAAATTTGGCAGCGCATTCCATTTTAATTGATATTATATAAATAATAGAATCGTATAATAAATTAAAATAGTACTAGAGGTAAGCATCATATTTCTGACCTAAAACTCTAGTTAAATACTCTAGTAACAGTCTCACACTTAGATATTAAGTAGAGTATATACAAGATTTAAAGAGAATCGTTGGAGCAATTTTTTTCCTTTGAGATACGAAACATTTTTTTCACTGACCGTGAGCTCAAAACATATATTTCTCGAGGATAACTCGATTTCGAAAATTTGACTCGATCACAATACTTTCTTTTAGAGAAAGTAAAAAGTAGCATAGACATTTGGCTACTTCCATTCGCAAATACAGGTTTTTCTTTTTTTTCGTTTGGACTTAGGAGAGTTAAAACATGTATTCCAAAATGTGACACGATTGCAATATTTCTTCTCACAGTAATAAGATGAAATAAATAACCAGGGCAGAAAAAAAGATGCGCAAACGGAGAAACATTGTGAAAGTCGCATTCAGTTCACCCAGTTGATGGATTGTTAACAGAAACCTTCGGGCAAATTCCTAGTGGTTCCGAATGGTTTGAGCTTCCTACTAATTTTCGTTATTGTGTTATCCAGTCCAGAAAGATTTCGTTTATTTTGGTGGCACAGCAAAACATGTGGAAACACAATTTAGAAAATTTAAGATGACTACAATTCCTACTTTTTCTTTTAGAAATTCAGAAAAAGTATAAAGGAGTTAAATTCTATTTAAAGTTGATTGTATTTGTATATTGAGTTATTATTTATATTGAGGTGATAATATGTTGAGTTTTTTATTGAATGTTATCTTATAACCGATCTGATGGGACAAATAGTCATTTAGCTGAGCAACATAAACAAAGTTTTATCCGCTGTCTTTTACTCACTGACAAAAAGTAATATTTAATTCTAATTTGTCCGACATCTAGTGATAATCATTAAAACAATTATCTATTTAAAAACAAATCACAAATAGCAGGAGATTTGAGGTAATAAACAGAACAAGTTACAGAGAGAGAGAGAGAGAATATTTGGCTTGAATTAAAGAAAATTCTCAGTATTCGAAACTTTTCAAATTTTTTATTATTCATTTCAGTTAAATACCAATTTGATCGGATGCAGAAAACTATTGATATTCAACATGTGAGTAAAGTATTTTTACACTCTCGTTCAGTTGCCATACTCCCTGCTCTCTTGTGGTCAATAGCTGCACTCGAGTTAAAAAAAGCATAACTTTGCTGACTGTTTGATAAATAACTATTTCTTCGTTCTCAGCAGTTTTTATCTCTTTCCGATAAAAGCTCATTTTAAAATATGTCAGTAAGAGAAAGTAATAGTTCATAGTTTGTTCACTATGAAGATACTCACAGTATTGTTAAAGTTTGTAGAAGCCTTATAATAAGCAAGAGCATTCTCTTCATTTATTAAACTTTTACCTTGTATAATACAATAGTCTGACAGATTATTGGAATCATCCTTAGTCATATCATATAACTCTGTAATTGAAATAATTTATTATTTACAATAAGTACATTTTTTTTGAATAAATTATTATTAATTGAATATTATTTATTAAAAGACTAACCTAGTAAATAGTCAAAATTATCAATTTCAGGTAACCTTCCGGAATAAATATAACTGACATAACTTATCATTACATTTGAATTGGCATTGCTAAAATTGAGTTCATTGCTAAGAAATCAAAAAATTACATTATTATTATTTTTTGTTTCAAACATATATATTTGTATTTCAATAATAGAAATAATAAATAAATAATACCTTTCGAGTGGAGTTAGTAATCTATTGAATAATTCTGATCTGGCAGCCAGTATGCATTTATGAGCATGAATAGGACCATCTGAGAGTACAATGTCAACATCGCTGAATTTCTAAATGTTAAACAAACGTTATTAAAGATGGCTGTTGTGCGAATTTCTATTTTTAACTGAGTGCCTTCAAGGAGGTGCACTCCGTAGGACTCGAGACGGACTTGCGGAATGGAACATTTATGTGTAAGAACTGTAAATAATTAATTGTGCTAGAAATTGCTCATATACTTATTTATTTCAATAGTTTTACAACGGGACATTAGGACGTTACATCCGTGTTATATTCTTCTTTTTCTTACTCCTGGTGAGAGGCAGGATTGTTTCTAAAACGTTAAACCTATTTAAAAAAAAGGATATTATAACGTAAGAATGAGGATACTCGTTAGAGAATACTGTCCATTGAAAAGAGGAAGGTTATCTTCAGAACGATTGTAGAACATTGAGTTAAAGTAAACCAAAATCACAATATCTTTTCTGATATTTAGTTTATTGTTAAATTCATTTTATATTATTAAAGCAAATATTTAAAACATAGAAATTTCTAATTTACTTTATTTTTTCTTTTGCTTTAGTTTGCAGTCTATCAAGCCATTAACAAACTATTTCTCTATATATATCATATAGAAGGCAAATGTAGTGGAAGAACAAAATCGAAAAATAATAGTTTTTAGAAATAATTTAGAATATTTTATAATTATCTCAAATTAAGAAAAAGATTGACATTTCATTGCAAAAAGGCTAGCCAGGTATACAAGTCCAGTTACTGGTAGGTACAAGAACAATTATGGCATTGTACTACCCCTTCTTCTCACATGGGAGGAATTGAAGAAACAAAGAGAAGAGATATTTTAAGGACAAACTTGTGCTAGAAATCAAGGTGAAAGCATCAGAGCTAATACCAGTATTGAGTTATAAGAATTTATTATAAGTTTTATTTGTGATATTCAAAGTACTTAATTTCTCTTAAAGATAATATATTTCATTTAATCTACCAGTGTGTACTTAATTATTCTTAATACTTCTATCTCTTAACCGTATATACATACAAGCCCTTTTCGGTAAAACGCTCGCGCCACAAGCTACCTGCACACATCCACTCCATAACATTACATTGGTGCCAGCTGTTTGGGATATTTTCAACCAGAATCCACAAATTAAAAGTACGTACAATTTTCAATTTCATAATTGAACAAATTATCCATCAGATAATTTGATTGTTTTTAATTATTTTCTCAGCGAAAATAATATTTTAATTAAATATTTCCCATTATTGAATTTCTAGTGAATTTCATTTTTAAATTTTTGTAATTGTACCACTTGTACCTCAATCTCTTGTGAATTTTGTATTTCAAAAATGTATAAGATTAATGAATGGACAAGATATGGGCATCGACGCTGCTGTAGAATATTTACTTGCTCAGCAGCAATTAGCAAATCCTCCAATTAACAATCAACCTAATCCCTTAAGAAATTTGCAATTAATCAATAGCTTACCTACCTTCGATGGCGAAAATTCAGCCAAAGTGTCAGATTTCCTTGACCAAATTAGCCATTGTGCTAGTCTTTCTGGCTGGGACGACGCAGCGAAATTAGAAATATTAGCACTTAGGCTCTCAGGTTCTGCAAAGATATTTTACGACACCCAGAAAGCCGAATTACAACGCCAGGCCACAATTATAACGTATCCCCTAATCTCAGAAGGTCTTCTAACTAGATTTAGAAAAGAAAAAACCCCTCTAGTCCTCTTACAACTCATGAATAATATTCAGTCCCTACCCACTGAGTCTCCTGAAACTTTCGCGGATAGGATTAGACATATCCAATCCGCCATTCATTTAAAAGCACAAGCTAACCCACTCGAGGCCTTACAAACTATTTTAGATAAACTGGCCACTGATGCGTTCCTGAAGTCACTTCCTCAACCGCTTCGTAATGAGGTGCGAAGTAAGCTACCTCAAAAGTTAGACGAAGCACTTTCCTATGCCAATGCCCTAAAAGAAGTTCAGGCTTCTGAAACAAACCCCACAGTTTTCGCTATCACTTCGAAAACTTCTAATCGCACACCCCCATCTCTTTGTCGTTTTTGTGGACAAATGCATTTCCACAGAGAATGCCCGCATCGTAATAAAAGTCAAAAGCCACAATTAAAACCAACTAGAGTTTTTAATGTAATAAAGAACAGACCTTGTCGCCATTGTTCCGGTCCACATTTTGACGTGGACTGCACCAACAAATTCAGACCAAAACCTCGTACTAACTTTGGCAAAATGCCTAATAATTTTAATATTCCAAAAAATTTCAATCGCAGGGTGTATAGTAATAATCGCTATAATAATAATAATAATAATAGTAGTCAATATTATACTAACAGTAATAATCCTCGAGTTAATTCAAATAATTCACGATTTAACTCTTATTCAGATAGACCCCAGTATAGTCATAATAATGGTAACGAAACCAGCAATAACCTCCAATATAGGCCCACTTGTCAATTTTGTTCAAAATTTGGACATACGGCCGCAAAATTGTTTCCAAATACAGCCCAAAACGAGTTAGCCCTCAGTCGCTTTCTCGAACAACTGATATTAAGACCATGGCTATCATACCTGCTTTCACCAGTTCTTAACCTATGAACTTAAAATAACTAATTATGGCATCACGTCCCTTCATTTGCATGCGGACAATGTCAAAAATTCCAATTTTTCTGGCGAATCCATACCTTCGCAATTAAACGGCAATTTCCAATTAATACTTGTAGAAACGTTCTTACAGGGCAATCATTAATTTGCGCACCGTATCTAACACTTAATAAATTCAACATTCAATTTTCAAATAGTACTCAAACGCACCAGTTTAGTACTAATCGCTAAGTTCACTAAAATCCCTAGTAACTAGCCACAAAATTTCTGTGCCACCTCGCGCATACAATACATGACACAACAATACAGAATCTCTTGAAATAATTCTCAATCTATCACACTTCTTAACTTTACATACTACACCACATGTAAATGTTATATGTAAGAATTTTGTTAGTTTTAATAACAAAAATGTATCAAGTTTATTGGTATAAATATCTAATTAAGTTGTTGCAATAATGGACATTATTTTTGTTTCAGCACTGAAAACTCTCGTACGATTTAAAATTTATTCAGCCTTTAATATTTGTAATTAATGCATTGTATATTTCAAAACTTTTAAATAATAATTTAAATTTATTTTATTTTGCAGAAATCAAGATGTCCAAGTGAATTAGTTGTTATTTTTAATATGTGATGATTATTATTTTTTTTTTATATATACTATTGACCAATTAATTAATTTTTTTTTCAGTTCACCTTAAAAGAAAATTGAATCATTTCTATTACACTTGTACTTGTTTATCATTTGTATTTTAATGTTATATTTAATAATACTTAATTGTTTTCTTCTATTGTTAACTTAAGGTATCTAGAAAACACAGCATAGCTGAAGAGCTGATGAACATACAATCGGCTCCACCCTTGTGCACACTCCCTGAAGATATATATTCCATCTTTACCTCTTAGCTTTAATAATGTTTACACTAATATTTGTTGAAATTTAAATTTGTTTAACCTCTCTTTTACAGATCCAAGAATCTTCGTCGTCTGCACGATTGCATGTGCATGAATGTTATTGCATGCGCATGAATTTAATTGCATGAAAATTGCATATTAATTATAATTGCATGTTACTTGTAAATATTTAAAATTATCTATCATTCATTATTTGTAACTTAATATTCTGTTGAATACTATCATTTTCAGATACACAAGATTTAACCAAAGGAATTGACACTAAACTTCGGATTCCTTCCGCATCCCGCTCGTTTATTAAATATATATATTTTTTTTTATTTGTGTATTTTGTGTATTTATTTATTTGTTAATTATTTTGAATTACTTAAGAGTTTTTTTTTGTTCATATAGAGTTAATTCAAGAAAGTACATACAAAGGGAAAGGATTAGCTCAGTGGTAGCGCGCTGGACTAGCAACGCGGAGATCACGGGTTCGAATCCAGCCGTGCTACTCTTAGATTTTCTCTTCCTAGGAGCCCCTACAGCTCACTGTCCGGTGATGGACAGTGTTGTCTGTAACGGGAGAACACTGTCCGGAGGCCGGCAGTGCACTGAGAAGGCTCCGGGCGCAAATGACCTCAGATGTTGAGACGCCTTAAATTAAAAAAAAAAAAAAGTACATACACACCTACGTACCGACACCCTACAGTCTACATTGATCGCCTAGTCTACCCTTGCCAGTCACATCTTCATCAGCAACACTCTCACTCCCCAAGCAGTGTTCACCTATCAGCCTACCACCACAGCAACGCTCACCCACTCACACAGCGTTCGCTCGAGTAGAAGACATTCAAATACCACAGCAACGCTCACACCTTCAAAGCAGCGTTTGCTCCAGAAGAAGATGACTTCACCCTTCAAAACACGGCCACCTTGCAGAGGTTACACACACGCCTCTCGATAACTTCCAAGCCTCTACAACTCCAGATTATCTCCCAAATTTTCGGCACTCGAGCGAACGCTGTGTGAGTGGGTGAGCGTTGCTGTGGTATTTGAATGTCTTCTACTCGAGCGAACGCTGTGTGAGTGGGTGAGCGTTGCTGTGGTGGTAGGCTGATAGGTGAACACTGCTTGGGGAGTGAGAGTGTTGCTGATGAAGATGTGATTGGCAAGGGTAGACTAGGCGATCAATGTAGACTGTAGGGTGTCGGTACGTAGGTGTGTATGTACTTTTTTTTTATTTTAATTTAAGGCGTCTCAACATCTGAGGTCATTTGCGCCCGGAGCCTTCTCAGTGCACTGCCGGCCTCCGGACAGTGTTCTCCCGTTACAGACAACACTGTCCATCACCGGACAGTGAGCTGTAGGGGCTCCTAGGAAGAGAAAATCTAAGAGTAGCACGGCTGGATTCGAACCCGTGATCTCCGCGTTGCTAGTCCAGCGCGCTACCACTGAGCTAATCCTTTCCCTTTGTATGTACTTTCTTGAATTAACTCTATATGAACAAAAAAAAACTCTTAAGTAATTCAAAATAATTAACAAATAAATAAATACACAAAATACACAAATAAAAAAAAATATATATATTTAATAAACGAGCGGGATGCGGAAGGAATCCGAAGTTTAGTGTCAATTCCTTTGGTTAAATCTTGTGTATCTGAAAATGATAGTATTCAACAGAATATTAAGTTACAAATAATGAATGATAGATAATTTTAAATATTTACAAGTAACATGCAATTATAATTAATATGCAATTTTCATGCAATTAAATTCATGCGCATGCAATAACATTCATGCACATGCAATCGTGCAGACGACGAAGATTCTTGGATCTGTAAAAGAGAGGTTAAACAAATTTAAATTTCAACAAATATTAGTGTAAACATTATTAAAGCTAAGAGGTAAAGATGGAATATATATCTTCAGGGAGTGTGCACAAGGGTGGAGCCGATTGTATGTTCATCAGCTCTTCAGCTATGCTGTGTTTTCTAGATACCTTAAGTTAACAATAGAAGAAAACAATTAAGTATTATTAAATATAACATTAAAATACAAATGATAAACAAGTACAAGTGTAATAGAAATGATTCAATTTTCTTTTAAGGTGAACTGAAAAAAAAATTAATTAATTGGTCAATAGTATATATAAAAAAAAAATAATAATCATCACATATTAAAAATAACAACTAATTCACTTGGACATCTTGATTTCTGCAAAATAAAAGTAAATTTTAAATTATTATTTAAAAGTTTTGAAATATACAATGCATTAATCACAAATATTAAAGGCTAAATAAATTTGTAAATCTTGGTACGAGAGTTTTCAGTGCTGAAACAAAAATAATGTCCATTATTGCAACAACTTAATTAGATATTTATACCAATAAACTTGATACATTTTTGTTATTAAAACTAACAAAATTCTTACATATAACATTTACATGTGGTGTAGTATGTAAAGTTAAGAAGTGTGATAGATTGAGAATTATTTCAAGAGATTCAATGTATAGTTGTGTATGTATTGTGTGCGCGAGGTGGCACAGAAATTTTGTGGCTAGTTACTAGGAATTTTAGTGAACTTAGCGATTAGTACTAAATTGGTGCGTTTGAGTACTATTTGAAAATTGAATGTTGAATTTAATTGTTAGATACGTGCGCAAATTAATGATTGCCCAGTAAGAAAATTTCTACAAGTATTGATTGGAAATCACTTTTTAATTGCGAAGGTATAGATTCGCCAGAAAAATTTGAATTTTTGACATTGTCCGCATGCAAATGAAGGGACGTGATGCCATAGTTAGGTATTACCTAGTTAGACAGGACTGATGGAAGCAGGTATGATTGCGCCATAGTCATATCAGGTTTTCGAGAAAGCGACTGAGGGCTAACTCGTTTTGGGCTGTATTTGGAAACAATTACGAGCCGTATGTCCAAATTTTGAACAAAATTGGCAAGTGGGCCTATTTTGGAGGTTGTTGCTAGTTTCATTACCATTATTATTATTATGACTATACTGGGGTCTATCTGAATAAGAGTTAAATCGTGAATTATTTGAATTAACTCGAGGATTATTATTGTTAGTATAATATTGACTGTTATTATTATTATTATAATAGCGATTATTACTATATACTCTGTGATTAAAATTTTTTGGAATATTAAAATTATTACGCATTTTGCCAAGGTTAGTACGAGGTTTTGGTCTGAATTTGTTGGTGCAGTCCACGTCAAAATGTGGACCGGAACAATGGCGACAAGGTCTGTTCTTTATTACATTAAAAACTCTAGTTGGTTTTAATTGTGGCTTTTGACTTTTATTACGATGCGGGCATTCTCTGTGGAAATGCATTTGTCCACAGAAACGACAAAGAGATATGGGTGTGCGATTAGAAGTTTTCGAAGTGATAGCGAAAACTGTGGGGTTTGTTTCAGAAGCCTGAACTTCTTTTAGGGCATTGGCATAGGAAAGTGCTTCGTCTAACTTTTGAGGTAGCTTACTTCGCACCTCATTACGAAGCGGTTGAGGAAGTGACTTCAGGAACGCATCAGAGGCCAGTTTATCTAAAATAGTTTGTAAGGCCTCGAGTGGGTTAGCTTGTGCTTTTAAATGAATGGCGGATTGGATATGTCTAATCCTATCCGCGAAAGTTTCAGGAGACTCAGTGGGTAGGGACTGAATATTATTCATGAGTTGTAAGAGGACTAGAGGGGTTTTTTCTTTTCTAAATCTAGTTAGAAGACCTTCTGAGATTAGGGGATACGTTATAATTGTGGCCTGGCGTTGTAATTCGGCTTTCTGGGTGTCGTAAAATATCTTTGCAGAACCTGAGAGCCTAAGTGCTAATATTTCTAATTTCGCTGCGTCGTCCCAGCCAGAAAGACTAGCACAATGGCTAATTTGGTCAAGGAAATCTGACACTTTGGCTGAATTTTCGCCATCGAAGGTAGGTAAGCTATTGATTAATTGCAAATTTCTTAAGGGATTAGGTTGATTGTTAATTGGAGGATTTGCTAATTGCTGCTGAGCAAGTAAATATTCTACAGCAGCGTCGATGCCCATATCTTGTCCATTCATTAATCTTATACATTTTTGAAATACAAAATTCACAAGAGATTGAGGTACAAGTGGTACAATTACAAAAATTTAAAAATGAAATTCACTAGAAATTCAATAATGGGAAATATTTAATTAAAATATTATTTTCGCTGAGAAAATAATTAAAAACAATCAAATTATCTGATGGATAATTTGTTCAATTATGAAATTGAAAATTGTACGTACTTTTAATTTGTGGATTCTGGTTGAAAATATCCCAAACAGCTGGCACCAATGTAATGTTATGGAGTGGATGTGTGCAGGTAGCTTGTGGCGCGAGCGTTTTAGCGAAGAATCGGAGTCGTCTCTTGCTTCAAGAGTTGCGTCGTTAATGAGGGAGAATATGGGAAGAAATCGGGGATCCCAATGAGTTTTTTTGAGACGAAAAAACATTTAACCTCTACGAAGTGTCCTGCGTAATCATTACAGCAACAACTCTAAACACAAAGCTCTGAGATAACCCATATGCTTATTTCTGAAATCACTAATTAAACTGTGGGTAATTAATTGAATCGTTACCTGTGAGTTATAAAGCTGCGCCACGTTTTCTACGAACATATTATTTTCTTCATAAACAGATGCATATTCTAATACTTCTGACGAATAAACTCCTGGCATTTTTCCATTGGCAAAACATTCTAATATATTCGCTGATTTTATTTGCTGAAAGGTGCTGTCCACCTCTATAAAGTAGTTATAATTATAAATTATAAGTACTAATTATAACAACTGTAAAAAAATATAGATAGATATTTACACATGTATACTTACCGCTCAAAGTAAAGAGCACTCCATTAGTTGACCTAGCTACAACCTTACCTGAGTTCGAGGCTATGTAATTAATTTGGCAACTGAAACATAATAATTATAACACTGTATTATTTCTCACTTGTTTTAAAGTGAGATCGACTTTTAATATACCGCAGTCCCAGAATGATATAATAAAAATAATAATAAAACCCGATGACACGCAATAGAAGGCTAGCCGAAGTTATTCATACGGTAAAACATAAACGCGGTTGCTGCGCAGAAATTATGCCGCCACAATAAATCTGCGAAGAGAAAGACCGATAATTTTGGATTCGAACGAAATGAGGCAGCGTTCTATAGAACGTTAACTGGTCAACCTATAGGCAACTCCACAGAAGTTCCAAATGCCGAAACTTTGTTTCGGGGAGATCTATGATTCGAATCTGCAGAGTTCCGTCTAATCTGCTCAAATTAGACTCAAGTCTGTCTAATTTGAGTCTAATTAAGCACTTCCTGTCTTTTATTAGCAAAATCAATTGGAGATTCTTTAGGGTGTATTCTAGTTTGTAGGATTTCATCTTTTAGTATCTCATGAGTCCTAAAATCCGCAAAACTTTTCTAAATAAATTTATTTGAATCTATAGGTGCACTAGAGTGTGACTTCAGAATGACATCCTAGAATGGAGATAAAAGTAAAGTGGCAGATAGTTTTGTCGTTGCTGGTTTAGCTTCAGGGAGGTTCTCACGGCGATAGTAGGCACCAGAAAGATAATTGTATTTTATTTTCCATATGAATCTGCTAAGGTTATATCGGCTTGAGGTACTCCCGTGGGGTTCCGCCATTTTGTAGGTAATTTTAGTGATTATTTTATGAAGACTAGATAGATAGAACATGTTGCAGTAGGCTGTTGAATGTGGAGTCGGTTTGAGGGCAAATTAGAACAATGGTGGCATGAGTCATCATCGTGTCAAATTAATTATACAAAATAATAGGGCACCAACATTAGAGAGCATTTTAGAATATTGGAGACGTGTGTTATCGTCACAAGTTCTAGTTTATAATACTGCGCAAATATTAAAGAGATTTAGCTTTTCAATAATTTTGCCAATGAGGGTAAAATATACCTAAAACATTTTATTTACATAAGACACCTATATAACATGTTCGGGCAAGTTGAGTAGGATAGTAGTTATATATTTTTGTATATAACATAAGATGACTAAAAATTATTCTCAAAAAAACTGTAAAAATCAACAGGTATAATCGATGTTGAGAGCAAAAGTAATGTATTTTAATTAATCGATATACGAGACTGAAAGTCGCACAAGACTGAAATTCGATTGGTTAATAAGAGTGCATTGCATGCGTGGTGATTGCGGCAAATTCGATTAGTTTTTATAAAGTTCAGAGAGCAAGGGACGTAGATTTTGAAGACAGAATCAAGCAATTCTATCGCATGGCTAGATGGTGACGACATAGTGTTTGTTACCAGGACAGGATGATTTGTCTGAATCAATGCGGCAGCAGCACCTGATCTGGAGTGCTATCTAGAAACTCGGGGCCTCCAAATGGAAGTCAGCACTTAGACATGATAAGGACAACTAAATATCCTAATTATATTCTAAACATCTATTTCTATTGGATGTTAAAAATTGATACTTTAAAGAAAAGTTATGAATTAGCGCGATAAGAAAAAGTCGCTTGAATGATTGACTGATTTCAGACATACAACAAAAACTGTAATTTCAGTGTTTAAATGAAATAGTCTAATAAATATATTCTAATTTAGTTACTTACTTGAAGTCATTTTTTTCTGTGTCTTTAAATAGGGTGTATTCCTTAGTTAAAATATACAAATGTCCAAAACAACAAACAATCTGCTGAGCCAAATGTGATGTTACTTCTTTTGGATTCCATGAACTTGAACTCGAATAATATACCTGTATATATAAATAAGAGTTTATACTATTTATACAAAATAAATCCAGGAGCAAATAAAAGATGCAAAAGAATGCAAATCTAAAACTAATATGTAAAGGAATATGCATGTTAAATGCCAACATGCATAAATGGCTGTCATGTATACTCAACAGATTTTGTCCATAAATAAATGTCAGAAAAATATAACACCTAGGCAACATTTTAGAAAAAAGACTTAAATAAGATTGCAAATAAATAAATTTTGTATCCAATGACACAAAAGCATGGATAAGATTTAGCTTCAATTCTTCATACAATAGACAGTTTCTATGTTGATTATGTCCTCATTTGTCTCCAAAAAGCTCTCCCTAAAAGTGATTTTATTTCACTTAGAGGGTTTTTAGGGCTTGTAGTCCAACAATATACCTGTTTATATAGATAAGTGTTTATACTATTAATAACAAATAAATGCAGCAGCAAATAAAAGATGAAAGAGTGAATTGTAGACAAGCGATGTTCAATGAAAATTTAAACAAAACTAATATGTAAGGAATATGAATGTTAAATGTCAAAAATGTGTAAATGGCTGTCAAGTACAATCAAGATATTTTGCACATAAATAAATGTCAGAAAAATAAAGTTTTTTGGCTGATTTACACTTAGGCAACATTTTCAGAAAAACGACTTAAATAAGATTGCAAATAAATAAATTTTGTATCCAATGGCAGAAAAGCATGGATAAGATTTAGCTTCAATTATCATTGAATAGGCCGTTTCTAAGATGATTATGTTCCAGAGTTGAATTGTTTTTCAGAAAGCTCTCCTCAAAGAGAGGAAGTCCGATCATATATATATATGTGTGTGTGTATTTTACAACGTTCCTGCGGTATGGCAGTCAGACAACTTCCCCCATGTAGTGTCTTTATTCCGTAAGTGACAACCCCTAATGCGATGCAGTTTCTAGCAGAAAATCATGGCCAGCCACTACTCTGAAATAAGCGATATCATTTGAAGGGGGCGAACAATATCTGTCAAAAGTGGTATGTAAAACTCTCTTGTCCAGAATGTAAGATTGCTCGTCGTATGTAGGTTAGACCGGGAGACGCCTCAAAGATAGGATTAACGAACACTTGCACTCATACAAATACAGCGAAACAGACTCCCTTATGCTAACCACCTTATAAAGAATAACCATAAACCACTAAGTATCGAAAAAATAATGGTCGGTTTACACCATGGCACAAAATGAAGACGGATGTACATACTAGAAGAAATTTATAAACACAAAACTATCCACAAAAACCAATGTATAACTAAAGAAACTAAAACTCGAGACTCTCTTTAAATTCATTCCCCCACCTAACTAAATTACAAACATACTAATTAGAGTAATCCCCACAAACACAAAATATATACGTATACTTTTCAGTATATCTTCTATCAATATAAATAAAAATGTAAATGTTCGTTTGTTCCAAATATTAAATCTTCGGAAATTCTTCACCAATTTCTTCGAAATTTTGAAAACGTTGCATTCGAATACGTGCGGATTTTTATATACCTATTACACACAGCAAATAGCTCTGAATCCACCGGCTATAACGTTAACTGCTTTCGTCACGTTACGTCAAAATGAAAACGCGTTACGCGTTTGCACAAACACTACTGAATTCGGAAATGCCTACATGGTATGGTAGTACAAAATCATTTGTGCGTCGCTAACGTGGTGAGCCAGTCAACGGACAACCTCGCATATTCAAAGAAACTATGATAGGCAGACTGTACACCGTGCATCCCAATCAAGAGAATGCTTCTTTCTTCACATGCTGTTGGTAAATCTGTCCGGTCCAACGTCTTTTCACCAACTGAGAATTGTCAACGGGCATTACACATGCTACATTGCTCTGAATGCATGTCTGATGCATGCATCACATGCATGTCAAGCTCTGAATTTATAATTGCGCGGTTTAGATCTAGACACGGATTGCTTCTCGCATGGACAATTACATGTTGCGGGTTCTAGCGTCGGCAAACCTGACAATCTGTATATCTACACAGACAATGGAACAACAAAGAATACTTACATACTCACAAGCATTGTGAAATCAAACATTTAGATATGTGCGCTTCTTCTTATCTTTCTTTTCTACTTAACCAGACTGAGTCACAGTAATGCATGGCGGGCACAGCTAGCTAGTGTATGTGTATGTAACAAACAGCATGAATATTAAACTATTTTTCTACCACCGACCGCGATACTGATAAGCTTCTGCTACTACTTTGTATAGGGCCAGTAATTACTTACTGCGCATTCCAGATCTTAAGCGCCGCCAGCGTTCGATGTGTAACCACCAGTTTAAGTAACAAGCTCGTTCATTTCCCAAAATGCGACATCCAAATTTTTGTATGAACACGGGTCCATTTTGCAGAACATATTAAACACTAACCACTGTTAAAAATAACTAATGTTCACCTGAGGCACCTACTCTTGCTTGCTTCTCCCAATGTGAATCGAATAAATTCTATTCTAGATCTCCGGTTCAACAAAAGAGCCCATCACGCTCCCCGAATACACCCCTACATCAGCACTGTCTCATTAATGAGAAAAGTGTCAGAGCCTATCAGCAGGAAAGGAGGTAAGGTGGAAAATTAATGGGTTTGCACATTCTCTCGGGAAATGGTTGTGATGTCTTCAGCTGCAGTGTGATATCTTCCAAGGAATTCAAGTAACCCCTCTGCGTAGTTTAGGTCCATCAGAGGAAATAGCTTGAGACTAGGAAAGAAGCAGACAAGACCCTCGTCCCACATCACCTGGAGTCAGAATAGACTTGATTTTTACAGATATCTTCAATTCCAAGTCCGTCCCAAGAAATCCAGCGCGAAACTTAAAAAATTATTAAAATTCCCACAAAGACGATCTGCTTAGAGTCCAGTTTATGGTCATGTTTTGACAAGAAGGCGGTCACGTTCCTTCAGATCACCAACTTAGCTCGCTTTCCGCTCCATCCCTCCAAAGTTTCAGTGTGCTTAATGAGCCCCCCAAACCTGGTGTGCCTCATTCCCACCACTTTGCCCCCGGGGTAGGATGCTCTATCTACTGAGCCCTTTACAATAGTCTCAAAAGTAGTTCAAGCCAGTAGTACTAGCCACTGACTTGAAATTCCAGATAGTTCATCACCTCCTCGCCTATGGATGGACAAAGTGTGATAGAGAAAGAAAACATGCTAAAAAAAATTGTTAAACACCTCCAAACACAGTCGAAAATCCAAAGATATTTTGGATTTTTTAAGAAGATTAGTTCTTGGGGTGAATTATGATTTTTTCAATCAGAATTTGAAGAAGGTTAGGATGTCCCCGCATTCCAGGGAATAACAGATTAAACCCGAGTACGTCTTATGGAAAAAGCACTGGACTAAGAAAATAGGGGAGATGCCACGATTGGTCTTTAAGTCGCCTGTTTGACATCCTGGTTAGGAGCTGGCCTACTCCACACCCCGGATACAATAGATGTATAAAATCTAAATTCAAAAGCTAGGTTAATATTAATTTAATTATTTTGAAATCTAATAAAAAATGTTTTATAACAATTTACTCATTTTAAATTAATTAAAACAATACATTAATACATAATAACTCTGAATAAAGATTATAATACAAAATTTACAATTTATCCAAATCTCAAAATAAGAATCTGGATCTCGCCATTTCCTTATGGACTTGACCACAGGGACATTTTTACGCCAAATTGAATCATAAGTAATTTTGTCAAAGATACTGTAAAGCTTGTAAATGTAAATGCTACAACTTTACCTTTTCTGATCGATCAAGAGCTGCAAATCGACGTGACTCAGCTGCTATTTTAATAATATTTGTTACATTCAAGCAACGTGGCATAGTGTTGGTGGTATCTCGGTAAAGAGTTCCCCAATACCAAATCTAAATTAATTTTGAAAATAATGTTATATATTTTTAACAAAACAAGTATTAAGAATTAGAGATACAGTTTTACACTTACCATACCAGCATTGTCTAACGCTAATGTAAAATTGTCTCCACAACAAACGTCCACAATTAATGCAGTAACATGAGGGACACGCACAACTATTTCATTTTTCTTTGAAATAAGTTTACTTGCACCTAATTGTCCGGATCTATTACTAATCCCAAATGTGCTTACAAATCCTTTATTGCATACTATAACTGCATGTTCAGTACCCGATGCAATACCTGAATAATAAAATTTCTTTGTGCATTCATTAAAATATAATTAAATGTTTAACAAAGATGAAGTTATTTATGATACTTACAGCGAACTTTTTCAAAATTCAATTTCTCTATTACTTGTGGTGAAGTAGCTGTGTATTCTCCCCATTTTCCTACGAAATACACATTCCTACGTCTCACCAACAGAGCAGCTTCCACTGGAGAAAGGAAATATTATTAATTTTTAAATTTATAGAATATTATTACCTCTCTTCTATTTTGTACTTGGCTTTTGGATAGTTATGAATACTTCATTTATAAACTCCAAATTTTTTATTTTCAATTTTTTACATAATTGATATCTTGACCTTAATTACTTGGTCATTTTCAGAAACTGTTAAAGAAAATTAACAGTCATTAAATTTTAGTATCTGAACAAAAATTTTATTAGGTAAGTAAAATGGTTTCTAATTTAGATAATTGCATTTTAATTATTTATATGTTTAAGTAAATTCATTACAATTATACAGATATCAACTGTAACTGTATATAACGATTATATAATACATATAATTTATTTATTAAAACTATAAAAATTTGTGCATAAAATGTTTAAAAAACTGTAATACCAACCATTAAGTGATTGATGTTAATTATATTGTATATGTCAAGACTTGAAAACATATTTGCATTATAGGTTGCTATTTTATATCTTATAGACTTGATTTCATTGGTAATTTTACAATAATTTTAGCCATTGTTTCGTTCGCAAGTTTCCAAATTATTTCATTACAACGTTTCGGCCTCCTTGGGCCTTCTTCAAGCAGCAAATTTTCACACTTTTTTATTGTTATATTTGAACATGTATTAAATAAATTCTTTACATTTTATAGTAGTTACCTTGTGGTGATATCTTCCCTCAGAGCTAAGTGCTCATCGTTTTTTATTTTATCTTTGTGTATTATTATTTTCTAAAATTATTATTAAAAATATTTGCTTCAATTACCTTTTGCATTTAACGTTAAAATTATACATACCTCATAGTTTCATCAAATTAAAACCCGACAAAGGCACTTTTTGATAAATATATTGGAAGAAAATATATAATACGCAATATAAAATACGGATTGTACTTCAAAACTATTATTTCGATATGCCCAGGGGTACGCCACCCCTGTGCAGGGGGTGTATCCTGAGCCCAGTCTTATTTTTCCTGTTCACAAAAATCAATTCTTCTTTTCCGGAAGAATCTTCTAGCTAGAGAGTTCATCTTCCACACGGTTTCTCCTATATAAGGGTTTTGATCATACTGCCTCTATCTGTAGTTTTAAAGAAAAAGCAACAAACTCACTTAGTTTGATAGAGCTTCTCTAGTTATTTAAGTTACGTGGAGATTTGTTTTACTTAAATTATATCCGGGGGCTTGATACAGCTATTGACACTACTGTCCTTTGTGCAATTCAAGGGCCTAGGAAGACGGTTTTCTCTTTGTGGCACAATTTACAATTTTAACTGAAATACGCCTTCTCTGGTTGGATCACCGTTCCCTGTCCTCATCTTAAATTTACTTTTAACTCCAAATTAAGAATTTCAAACTCATTAAAACCAAACAATTTTCCAGTTTGTTTACAAAAATTAATAAAAAAAATTCCACTTATTCAAAATGACTTTCTCGTCCTAAACGGCACAAGCGCAGTCGCTACCAACATATGAAGTTCCTAATCGTATCATGTCTGCCGGAATTAAGAAGGTTTGGATTAAGTCTTCTCTAAGGGCTTCTGGAGTTGTTGGATAATTGGCATAATTTTTTTTTTCGAGATACTCTCAAAGAAAGAAATCAAGAGGGGTTAAATCTAGCTTACCGGTCCCCGTCTCCCGATCCAGCGGTTACTGAACGTTGTTTCTTAATGTTTGTTGCGGAATGGTTGGAACAATAATTGGCCCATATTTTCCGCCCTGGCAAGAATTCGCTAAGTTTATTCGCCAAGAGTTACAACAGTTGCTAGAGGATGTGCCATTGAATGTCAGAACAAGAATATGGTTCCAACTAGATGGTTCTTCTGCGCACTCTGCCCTAGTGGTGAGGAGAGAAGAGAATGAGATGTTCAGTAACCGCTGACTCGGGAGACTGGGCCGGCAAGCTGACCTTCCAGACGCCAAATGTAAGCTCTCTTGATTTTTTCTTTGGGGATGTCTCCGAAAGACATTCCCTTAGAAAAAATTTATACTAAGAAATCAACAACTCCAGGAGCACCTTGAGAAGACTTAATCCAAACCTACTTAGCAATTCCGGAGACATGATACGATTAGCAACTTCTTATGTTGGGCAGCGACTGCGCTTGTGCGGTTCATGCCGAGGAGGTAATTTTGAATAAACAGGTAATATTAATTTTATAGAATTTTGTAAATAAGCTACAATATCGTTTTGTTTTAATGTGGTTTTTGCCTAATTTTTAAGTCCCTTAGAGTTTTAAAATAGCTATTCAGTTTTATCAGCATTTGAACTCTCTTATTTATTCAAAATTAATAAGAAAATCCAGTATTAATTTTAGTTTATGAAACAGAAAAATAGGAAATAACGACGAATTAATCTTTCTGGTTAAATATCTTGGCAACGGTTTGAAATATTGAAGTGATTTTAACCGCACTTTTCTTCATTTCTTTCAATAGTTTTAAATACTGTTGTAAAAAGTGGCGGTCAAAAGGAAATTACAACTTTCAACCACCGATTTAAGGTATAAGGTGGCAATAAAATCAAAAAACACTAACACCATCATAAACTAGAACAAAAATACTTCAACAAACGTTGTGTTTAACTTTTAGATATATTCCTTCGTTTAGGAGTTATTTCAAAAGAGGCGCGTTTAAATGGGACACCCTGTATAGTGTGTAAATAGGATATTAACACAGAAAGCAAAAAAAAATATATATATAACTAATTCGGAAGTAATTCTTTTTATTTCTGGTTTCGCCGATGATCAAGCAATCACAGCATCAAAATTAAAGCAGCGGAACGAGTTGTATAAATGTCGTTCAGGGAACTTTTAGGGAAATTGGCCTAGATAAACCCCAAGAAAAGTACAGCTATAGCAATTGAGAAAGGGTTTTTAGTTAAGAGAGTACTACGCCTGGAAAATGCGAGAAAATATCGTCCATTGATAACGGTGAGACTATAAAATACATCTTCTGCACTTTCTCCGGAAATCTAGAATATAATAAAATTTCCATAAGCCATCTCCATGAAAATCTCACCAAACTTACGAATTCAAGCCTGCTGAAGCCTGACCAAAAGCTCAACATTATGAACCAATACATTTTCCCGACAATGACATACCCGCTACAAACGGCGCCTCTAACAAATCTGGAACCTGCATTGCTGGAAGGTACTGATATAATTATTCTACGAAGTGTAAAGTCTATAGTGGGTCTACCGGCGAACACCTCTACAGAGATTGTATGCTCCTCGCAGGTTCCGAGGCTTTGGAATGCTACGCTGCCAGTGGGAGACTCCTCTCCAACATAGGTCCATAGCACAGAAGTTGGCAAAAGTTCCTGACTCCGTCTTCCAAGCATGTTTTGATTACAAAGCAGAGGCGACCGAATGTTGCAAAACGCCTGAATAGACTTGCGAGGGCAAGCCGATTGGCCTAATATTAAGAAAATTCGGCAATCTCTACGAGAGGATGCGTTTGAAAAATGGAGTAATTGTAAGTAGCAAGGGATTGGTATCCACCATTTTAAAGATACTCCTAAGGCCAATAAATTTATCTGTGACAAGGCACTTCTGTCTGGTTCTGAATGGACTAATGCCCTTAAATTGAACATTAAATTATGCTGCTTTGTGTGGTGTACCTGGAGTTGGATGCCAAGTTACAGGAGGTATTGGGCCCCTCTGCCGCAAATATGGCAGGGAGAACGAAACACCAGCCTATGTGCTGGGTAGTTGCCCTAACAATATGAAAAGGGCTATAAGTGTCTTGAGGAGGTTTACGCAATTGATGAAGTGGGCTCCACAAGGTATGCCGACATCATTGCTTTTCACATGAATAATGAAGTAGCGTGGATCTTAGATTCCACCATTCGATATGAAAGTAATGATATGGCCCACGCTGATAAAGTACACCGGGAGAAAGAAAATATTTATAAGAAATGTATTGGTAATAAAGAAACGTTTCTCGAGGAGTACGGTGAAAAGGAATTCCATATATATGTGGTCTATGGTTTGGGTCAAGAGGTACGATTCCTCTTGTACGACCCGTAAGTTCTTTGACGAGGTCGGGATAGACCTATCACATCTGACTACTCTGACAAAATCTATATTAGTGGATTCTCTAGGGATTTTAAACTCTCACATCTATGGACGGTAGCCTTTGGCTAGAATTATTACAACTTAACGATTCATGTAGCATTTGAGGATAATTTTTTGAATCTATATATGATAGTTTTAAAAATATTTTATTTTTGTAAGTTAATGCTATGTCCTTCGCAGACTGATCAGAACGCTGTGTGATCGCATCGCAATATAGCCACTTTTAGTTAATAAGAGTTGTTTGTGTGCTATTAAATAATTTCAGAAAAAAATAAAAAACTTGAATGAAAAAATTGAAAAAAAGAAAAAAACATTTTAATAAAACAAACAATGCAGTATGCAAAAGATTTAAAATTCAAGAGCTCCAAGATGTCGTTAATGTGAAGATTATAGACAGAAAAGAAACTGAAAAATTGAATGTGAATGATACGTTATATCTAAAGAGAAATACATTAAAGAAGGAATGGAGGAGATGAAAGCTTCTACAAACCAAGTGCTAAGAAACGATGAGCCTCACAAAGAAGAAGAGATTGGTGAAGTCAACAAAAAAGTTAGAAATGAAGACAACGGTAAAGAACATAAGGACTTGGAGAAGAATGTAAACTGCAAAATGTAAATTATTAAGAGAAACTGTTTCTTGGGAAAAATAAGTTCAGAAATGCTTCGACAAAGATGTAAAATTCACAAGGCTGTTCCAAGAGGAGAAGAAAGCCGGTCGAAAAGTCGCTTGTTTAACCGACTATAAGCGTCGCAACCATAGAAAGTTGAGACTTTATATTCCGTTTAGGTATCACCATCGCATCTGACAGTGGGTCATCTGTCAAAATTCCTCAACCGGAAGACCACTTTACTTGTTGGTTTTTTTACGTTTTTGCCTTTTTCTCAAAAATAGCTCCGACGATTTTCTTCGAACTTGGTATATCGACTATACATACAAAGATCTACAACTTTTATTTGTACTATTTCTCTGGGAAAATTCATTTAAGGGCACTTTTGGAGGAGGGTTGGGGTTATGTTTTTCTCTAAAGTGCTATCATAGTTGATTATACAATTCTATCATCCAAACAAAATTAATTAGAAATAAATAGATGACCAAAATACCGAGTTTCAAAAAAATTAGTAAACCGGAAGTGCGCTTTTACGGACAGTTTTTTCAGTTTTTGACGAGTTTCATTAAATTGGGTACACAAACCATAAAATTGGTCAATTATAATTTTGAGAACTGGATAAGAGAAAGTAATGTGAGTGTTTCAGACCAGATTTTTAAAATAACCAATACAAATTAATATCGGATAGGAATGTTGTAAACTACATTTTATTGTCATTACAAATAAAAACATGAAAGAAACACCGTCCTGTCAAGCTGTGATGCCAGAATCCTGTAGTACAGTACTTATCAGGATTAAGTTGTTTTAGAATAGATAAGGTTATCGAAAAATACAAACATCACATTTAACTTAATGTTATGTTACATATTAAGGTAAAATCCAAATAAAATTTGTAATTAACTACAACAAACATTAATTAGTAGTTGATTAGTAATACAGTTTTTAAAAACTAATTTATATCAACAGCCGTAATGCGGAGTTTTGCACCTCCCTTGTTACGCCACTGATACCTTAGACAGAAACAAAACACTATCACATTTCTGTCAAGAATGAATAAAATACGATACCTTTTCCTTTTTAAAATTTCAAATTCACGTTAAGAGAACACAGTTACGTGTACCCTCTTTGTATGCTCAACAGCAACTCCCATTTGTTATGTACTCCTATTTATGATTGTATTAACAAGAGTAAGATAAACACTTGTGAGTTTTTTTTTTTTTTTAATTTATTACCTTATATTTTTCCCTTTGCATAAATTTCTTCCTTTCAAAAATAACAATCTGGTGTGAAACACTCACACAACTTTCTCTTACTCCATTTATCAAAATTATAATTGACAAATTTTATAGTTTGTGTACCAAATTAATTCAAATACGACGAAAACTAAAAAACCGTTCAGTAAAAGCCCACTTCCGGTTAACTAATTTTCTTGAAACTCTGAATTTTGGCCATCCATTTATTTCTAATTAATTTTGTTTGGATGATAGAATTGTATAATCAACAATGATCACACTTAAGAGAATAACATAACCCCGCCCCTCCCCTAAAAGTGCCATTAAATGAATTTTTCTAGAGAAATGTTGTAAATAAAAGTTGTAGCTCTTTGTATGAGTAGTTAATATATCAAGTTTAAAGGAAATCGTAGCAGTCACTTTTGAGAAAATCGCGAAAAAGTGAAAAAATCATTTAGTAAAGTGGTAAAGTAAACGCACTTCCGGTTATCCGATTTTTATCAAACTTGGAATTTCAACAACATATTTAATTCTAATTAACATTATTTAGATGTTAAAATTGTTTAATAAAGTGAAATAGCACTTTAGATGAAAACCTAACCCCAACCTTCCCCCGTAAGTGCCCTAAATGAATTTTTCCAGAGAAATGCTTCAAATAAAAGTGGTAGCTCTTTGTATGTGTAGATGATATACCAAGTTTGAAGAAAATCGTTGGAGCCTTTTTTGAGAAAATTGCAAAAACGTAAAAAAACCACTAAGTAAAGTGGTACTTCCGGTTGAGGAATTTCGACAGGTGACCGAATGTCAGATGCCATGGTGATACCTAGACGGAATATCAAGTCTCAACTTTCTACGGTTTTTCGTTTTTGAGCTATGCTGTTCACATACATACACAGACACACGGACACACAACACATACACACACAGACCATTTGCTAAAAACCACTTTTTTCGACTTAGGGGACCTCATTTTTGTACTCATGTGGCCCTCAAAACGGATATTTCCGGTGAAAACCCAATATCGAACCCCCCCCACCCCCATAAGTGGCCTTAAATGAATTTTCCCAGAGAAATGTTTCAAATAAAAGTTGTAGCTCTTTGTATGTGTAGATGATATACCAAGTTTGATGAAAATCGTTGGAGGCATTTTTGAGAAAATTGCAAAAACGTAAAAAAACCACTAAGTAAAGTGGTACTTCCGGTTGAGGAATTTTGACAGGTGACCCACTGTCAGATGCCATGATGATACCTAGACGGAATATCAAGTTTCAACTTTCTACGGGATTTCGTTTTTGAGCTATGCTGTTCACAGACATACACAGACGCACAGACACACAGACACACACACACAGACCATTTGCTAAAAACCCCTTTTTTGGACTCCGGGGACCTCAAAACGGATATTTCCGGTGGAAACTCGATATCGAAAATTTGACACGATTACAATACTTTCTCTTACTAGACGTAAGAGAAAGTAAAAGATAGCGAATGGTCTGTATATGTGTAAGTGTTAACAGAATATCTCAAAAACGAAAAGTTCCAGGAAGCTCAAATTTAATATTTTCCATTTAGGAGTACGATCGTATCCAGACACGAAGATTTCGAGCAAAATCCATCAACCGGAAGTCGTTTTTTTACACTGAATGGATTTTTTCACTTTTTCGTGATTTTCTCGAAATCAATAACAACGATATTCTTTAAACTCCGTATACTATATACACACAATAATCCCAATAACTTTTATTTGAAACATTTACGCGGGAAAATTGATTT
The DNA here is from genome assembly GCA_011037195.1 of Triatoma infestans. Classification (NCBI taxonomy): domain Eukaryota; kingdom Metazoa; phylum Arthropoda; class Insecta; order Hemiptera; family Reduviidae; genus Triatoma; species Triatoma infestans. The sequence continues at coordinate 89,426 of JAAEAF010013908.1, forward strand.
TTGGGGGGTTTGGAAATCAGGTGGGTACTTTCCTCTAAAGTACCTCTACAGTGTAATATACGATTTTCATAATACCGACATAATATTAATGCACATTAGAAGCATTGATAGAATTCCAAATTTGAAAAAATCGGTTAACCGGAAATACAATGTTACAGAATAGGTTTTTGAAATTTTTGGATTTTTCTCAAAACGACCAAGACTTTTTTTAAAACTTGGTATGCTAATGTTATCTCCAGCAAAATATATATTCCAGCCTCAGGGATATAAATCAAAATGGAAATAAACTTGCATTAAGCCGTGATTCTTTTGGCTTTAACACAAAAATTTGACAGAGCCATCATGTCTTTACCATTTAAATAGCGCATCATTTCCTCTCCCGTTAACTATTGTTTGGTAAGCCAGTTAGCTCTTTCACTATACAACCTTGGACAGATAGCGATAAAATGATAAGTTCTATCAACCAACTCCAAATTACTTAAATCACACCTGTCCTCATTACAAAAAGGTGCATTACCAATATGTATCTCATCCCCTCGAGCTTTCATGATCCACCTCTGGAGTTCCAGAGGTACATTACTAGTGAGGTAATGGCGCTTCCCTAAGATGAACTCCAACTCTCCGTACATACTATATCGCTCATTCTCCTCAACACCTGCCCTAAATTTATTTTCAAACTGGCATCGAACAGTCTCTCGAATTCGGCTGAAAACTACACCATTCATTTAAACTGCTCAAGTTTAACTCCACTTGCAACCCACATTAGCTCAGTAATTTCTTTAAATCTGCATACCAACTTACATTTGTAGTGCGCCTAGGTGTGAGGTGACAATTTTTGGGGCATCTATTATTTGACATATTAAATACACGGAGAATGTGATCATGGTGCAATTTGAGAATGTGTATAAATATGGGTATATAATTGATCTCTTTGTGTATAAACTAGGAGGGTACAGACATTGGTAGTCTGAACATTTTTATAATATAAAACCTAAACAGTTTTTTCAATCTCCTCATGGCATACGCCACCCAGACCTGAGCTCCATAGCAGGCTATAGAGCGGCTGACTGCGTTAAATACTTTAAGCTTAGATTGGAAAGTAATTTATTATTTTCAGTGACTTGTTTCCGAACGTATTGAGACCCTGTCTGGTCTCAAGCAGCACACAAATAAGTCATAGACTTTCTGCCTTTTAGTACTTAACTTCAATTTAACTAAATTAACTATTGTAAATATATTGTCTACAGCGGAGTAATTTGGTCTAAACTCCGTCATTAGTCCAATTAGTTATTCGTTGTTACGACAATCCAGTATATAGTTTACCAATGACATTATAGAACGCTATACCCCAATAGTTAGAGACAGTATTGCTATTACCTTTTTTAAAAAGTTGAAAAATGACTGACTTCCTAAAAGAGGAAGGCATACAACCAGAATCGTAAATATCATCCAATAATAGATTCAGAAATTCTCGGAATGCATTTTTATAATATTCGCAAGGTATACCAAATTACCCCGGGGCCCTTACCATTATTCGCCTTATACAACACTAACTGTAACTCACACAAAGTAAACGGATTTATTCATTTCACAAATTTGGATCAAAGGCTGGACACATTGTATTTTCTCAGTGGCCAGACTCGGATTATATAAGTGATTAAAATACTCATTCCATTCATCCGGTGTGGTGTTATTGCATACATTATTCATTCATCAGGTGTGGTGTTATTGCATACATTATTCATTCCTTTCAGTCTGACACCCCTCCAAATTCCTGGTTATTTTTACAGTTATTTATTTGAATTATTACATTGCTGTAATACTGTAATTTCTTTTCTGTACATAATTTTTTTATATTGCTTATTATGCTGCAGATATTACATATTATCACTGTGTTTATTTAACTTTTTCAATTTTCTAAGTAATTTAAAGGATAACATTCACAAATTATAACATACTTTATCGTATCATTTCTTTTCAAATTACACTTTAAATTTAGGTTTGGGGTTAAAATTTGCTGCCTTCTGAATGAGTTTAACATAAAAATCTATGCTAGCATTAGTGGTGTCTGTAAGAAATATAATGGGGTGTATGTATTTATTCAGCTTAATTTGATTCGATTTACCTTCATACTTATTCCATATTAATTTCGGCAATGGAATTAATTTGTTTGAGTGTTTAATTATATTAAGTTTTACACGACAGAACAATGGACATATGATCAAAAAATATCTGCCTGTAAACTGTAATGTTATTTACATAAGGTAGCATACCTAAGTTTATAAAACAATAATCTATTACAGAACAGTCAGTAATACTAATAAAAATCAGTTCACTCAATAAATCATACATTCGCCATTAAGAATAGATAAATTAAAATCATTTAACAAATCTAGTAGTTTTTGCCGTTTGAATTGATGCTACTATCTTTAGAGTCTCTGCCAAGTTTGCCAATTTCACTGAAAGGTTGTAAACAATTTTTAGAATTTTTTGCAAAGGCCAGTTCGGCTGTATAAAATCACCAATCAAACAAAACTTAAGACTAGTATAATCATACAAAAGCTCAGATAATCTGTTAAAATCGTAACCCCAATAACTGAAATTCGAATAGATTCAATAGATTTAATCTTGCTGTGTAAACCATATGTTTTTTTATTTCTACAACTATTTTTGCTCTTCACTCTTCCAAATCTTCTTTTAATAGAAGACGGATTTTTTTAAATTCTTCAGTTATATCCATTTTAAATTATGATGGCCAAATTTAATATTTTACTTAGAATAATTATATATTAATAAAGAATATTTGTTATATTAATAATGAATGTAAAAAAAAAAAAATATCAAAATAAATTACTATATTGATTAATCAATGATTAACTGGTAGCTGAGGCAATCTATTGAGAAGAGCACGTACTAATTCGCAATGTCCGTCTACTAGACCCCACTTACAGTCTTAAATGATGAAGTTAACCTTGAATCACTGAACTTGCAAATACAAATATCTGTTAATAAACTAATAGAAAAATTAAAATACTTGTAACGTGAAAATGTCTCGATAGATTTTCTTGTAAATTTCCAAATTCGTTCAAAAGTCTTACCTTAACGTTTCTGCAAAATTTCAGTAACACTTTTACACTTGAACTGTTTTTTTACGAATGTAAATCGGACACGATGTTTCACGTTATGGCACAATCATGACTGTCAAGTAAAATATGTTAATTAAATTGTATTAATTGGAGCGAATGAAAGTCGTGTCATTGTTACACACTACATGAAGAGAAAGTGAACGCCTTGCTGAAATTCTATACTGTAATATTGGTACTGTAATACGGCCTAGAATGTCGTAGAAATTGCCATCAGTAATCATGATCCCCTGTAATCTCGAACCTATCTTGTGAGCATTAATTATTGCTATACTTTACCAGTGATTTTAATAAAGATAACACTTACATGAAATAGTATGCACCAATTCAGCATCTTGCCAAATCTTTTTGTCCAAAGTTGATAAGACCCTCCACTTATCAAAGTTAACTCTGGTATAGGGTACACACATTGCTTGAATTAAAAATATGTAAAATTTTCAAATACAAGAATAATTTTGTTAATAACGATTCAACAGAAGCACTTGTTGAACTATTTAGCTAACGTGGAAATATAACTTATCTGGGAAGTACAGAGTGGGGATGGTCGAATGTAGTGCTATCTGTAGAACTTTTTATGAACATTTCTCAAGTAATCTGTGGTATTTTATCCTTTCTAGCACGCAAATTTATTTTGTTTTTGTACTCCACATATTCAACAATTTCCCAAGTAGGTATTATATTTTCCCTTTCTGCTGTTTAAGAGAATATTTTTATCTCATACCAAATATTTGATATTGAGTTTTCGTTCATAATTTTACTCATTCCCTTTCATTCTCTCACTCAGTGACTCACTCTCTCTGAGAGAGAAATATTTATGAGTGCGCGCGCTTAAAACTACAATTCAATTAATAAATTAGCCTCCAAATTTTTGTAATTGTGTTGTCATGAACTTTATATCCAGGATCACAATTTTACCATGTTTGTCATCTGAAAAATACGCAAGTACCCTGCCTAATTTTTTCAAGGATTCCAAATATGTGATAAATTATTTTTTTTAATTAGCAGAAATAAAGATTTTGAAATCATCTTTCTTATTTTAAATCAGACAATAATTACTTTATCTAATTATTGTTCGAGGAAGTATTGCGATCGTATCAGATTTTCAAAATTGAGTTTTCATCGGAAATACCTGTTTTGAGGTCACCTGATACCAAAAAAAGTGTTTTTTAGGAAATGTGTGTGCGTGTGTGTGTCTGTCAGTGTGTGAAAAGAATATCTTAAAAACGAAATGTAACAGGAAGTTCAAACCTGGTATTCCGTTTAGGCTCTACCACCGCATCAGATACGAAGATTTTGGGCAAAATATATCAACCGGAAGTGCCACTTGACTGAACGTTTTTTTTCTTTCAGTTCTTTGTGATTTTCTCTAAAACGACTCCAACGATTTTCTTTAAACTTGATATATCAACTATACATAGAGAGCGCTACAACTTTTATTTGAAATATTTCTCTGGGAAAATTCATTTAAGAGTGCACTTTTGGGGTTTGGGAAGGGGTTACGGTTTTCCTCTAAAGTGTTATTTCAGTTATTACACAATTCCATCGTCTAAATAATATTAATTAGAATTATATAAGTTGCCAAAATTCCCAGTTTGAAGAAAATCGGTTGACCGGAAGTGCGGCTTTACTGGATACGCTTTTCAGTTTTTTGTGATTTTCTCCATAAAAAGGCGACGGTGCTAAACACTAATAAGAATTGTTAGTGTGAAGAAAATTTGCCATTTCCCAGGAAGAGAAAGTCGTGTGAGTGTTTCACACCGGATTTTTTTTTTTTTTTTAACGAATTGCTGAAGTAGCTTTTTACTTTGGCTTAATCCTAGGGTGATGCATAACAATTGTAATCTTGTCAAATTTTTGATATCGAGTTTTCATCGGAAATAAACGTTTTCAGGTTCCCTGAGCCCAAAAAAGTGGTTTTCTGAAAATGATCTGTGTAAATGCGCCATCCTCAGGAGGATGAGTTTTCTTCAGTTGGGAGTAAGTAATCCCGAAGTCATGAGCTTCATGGGCACAGCGGCTTTCAACTTTGCTAGGTTGCTTAAAAGGACGAAGCTGCAAGAGGTGCCATAACCTCTAAAGGATCGCGGTGTAGGTCGCGGTGGAATAAGCCTCGTGCCACCTCTTTGCTAATCTAATCTAATCAAGCTAATACGCACCACCATACTCCAAACACACAGTTCTCTGTCAAAAACCGTCAACCGAAATGCTGAACTAACTGGTATTTACAAATACACCTATCATTTAAACAAATTTTAATGTTTAATATAAAATTCTTACAATTTGTTAATTATATTAAAGCAAACTAATAGTTTTTTTATTTTAAGGCGCTTCAACATGTGTGGCCATCAGATGCTTCTCAGTGCACTGTCTGCCTCCGGACAGTGTTCTCTCGCTGCAGACGACACTGTCCATCACCGAACAGTGAGCTGTAGAGGCTCCTAGGAAGAAAAAATCTAAGGGTAGCGCTGGACTCGCACCCGGGCGGGAGTCCAACGCGCTAACCACCTAGCTAATCCCTTCCCTAATCTAGAAGTTATTAATTAAATATTTGCTATTTAATTAAATATAATTTTGCTTAACTTTAATCTAATATTCTACTATCTTGCCTTATCAACTGACAATATTCTCTTAAAGATTACCATGCATGTCTTACCATTTTCTACTTTCACTCATTCCTGGTAGAGTATTGCGAACGTGTTCAATTTTTTAAATTGAGTTTTTAAGAGAAATATGTGTTTTAGGGCCCCTAAGTAAGAAACAATAAAGTTTTTACCTTATAGTGTTTATGTGTATTTTTTTTAAAATAAAATATCTTAAAATCGAAAAATTGCAGGAGCCCAAACTTGGTATACCACTTAGACATACCGTTTCGACATGAAGGTTTCCGGCAAAATCCAACCAGCGGAATTGCGACTTTATGGAATGGATTCTTCAGTTTTTCGCCTTTTTCTCAAAAACGGCTTCAACGGTTTTCTTTAAAATTCGTAAATTATCTCCATACAAAAATACCTTTACTTTTATTAAAGCATTTTTTAGAGAATTTTGATTCTTCGGTGTTTGCTGTTCCGACGGTACAGTAGCTTGCTTTCCCCTAAAGTACCACAATATCAACCGGTTCGACCACCAATAAATTATTAATTTACATTGTCAGCATTGGTAGAGTTCCAAATTCGACATAAATAAGTTATTTCTTTACTCTGAACATGACGAGTTTTTATTTAAGTTTAATCCAAGAAGAGTATCTCTCAATTAAATCGAATGAACATCTGCTCTGGATAAGAGTTATTATGGCTCCTTTTTTTACTTCTGAAATTTCGTCAATTTCTGGGAATTCTGTAAGGGGTAATCACCATGAATTTTCTGATTGCTGCAACCATTCATGTCCATGTAACCATAATTTATTTTATACAAAACTGTTCAGGATCTTAAGCGCGTGACAGAGGATCTGCTGGATTTTCTTTAGACGAAATGTGATGCAGTGACATTTATTTGTAAGAGTTTGAATTTTTGAAATGCGATTAGCAACAAATGTGTTCCATTTAGTTGGTTCTGCTGCCAACCAACACACTACTATTGAGGAGTCTATCCAGAAATAAATATTTTTGGCATGTACGCTTAAAGCTTTGATGACTGTAGTGTAAAGTTGGCTGATTAACAAAGCTGCACACAACCCCAGACGTAGGAGTAATAACTGTTTAAACGGAATGGCTCTGGATTTTGAGCGAATAACTCAACAGCAAAGTTTTCACTTGTATAATTGCTTCGAATATACATGCCTCCTCATATGCCTTCGCTGATACATCTCAAAAACAATGAAGCGTAAATTCAAGCGGATATCTGTTAAATGAATTATGTTTAATAATTTTAGATTAGAAGAAAATCTGTTTGTCGAGTTCTTGAGGTAATTCATCATTTCGATCAAGCTTTAAAGCTAAATTGTTGCATAAAAATTTTTGCCTTAAGAATTATTGACCCAAGTAAACCCAATTGATCGAAAATTCCGGCACATTCGCTTATGATATGGCGTTTAATTTTTGATTTGTAACAAAGCTTATTTGTAATTTAAATACACATGTTTAGGATGCTATCGTCGTCTAACGAATTCAAAGCATAACTTTAGGGTCTTTACTGTTCTCAAGATGATCTATTAATGATTTATAATTTAAATACCATCTACAAAGAATCATTCTTACTTAGCTACAAACTGCAGATAATTCACGTTGCAATAGTTCGGTTACCGTTTTCGCCCTTGTTAAGCTATCGCCGTCACAGATATCTGACAATGGCATCTGAGAGCCATTCGGATGTCTCTTTAAATTATAATTTGCTATTTGACGTAAAGTTCTGGTTGCTAAATATGGTGCTGTCAAAAATTTTTGTCCTGACAATTTTTCCAAATATTTCGCTGCAACTTGGTGTCTTTTGATGAAACTAATACTTGCCTGTACATTTTTACTATGTTGGCCGTTATGGGCAAACTTATGACTTCGAAACTTAAGTATGGTACTGTACTTCCTTCGGAATATTATATATCAAAATCTACAATTTTGTAGATGGGTAAGATTCCGTTATTTTGGGTAATATAATAATTTCCAAACTTTTTTTGTGGTTATTTAATCGAGACTGAATTGTGGCCATAACTAAATTGTTGACGATTATCTTACTGTCTGCTATACCGTTGATTTGATTAGTATTTGATTTATATTTTGATAATCTTGATAATTGAACCAGTATCCCTGTTATAATATTTTCTTGGGCTCCAGTATCTAGTAGGTCCCGAGTTTGAATAATTCTGCCTTCAATGTCGTTGCAAACATTCACAATAGCGGTTGAAGTACAGCAGTAGAATCTGATTTTTCAGACATACTACAAAATACCTCTTCTTTTTTAGAATTGATATGCAAGAGATTCGTTGATTCTTTTATTACATACTCTCTATAAGCCGGAAGGGCATCCTTCTTTTTGGTGTCGCTGTAACAAGTGTAATTTGTACTTAATTTTAAGTGGAGGGTTGTTAAATGGATTTTTTTTTAATTATTTAAGGAGCGTCAAGTGTTCTCTCGCTACAGACAACATTGTCCATTACCAAACAATGAGCTGTAGAGGATTCTCGAAAGATAAAATCTAAGGACTCCGGCGACTGAGTCTCTTGATGTGCTTTGAAAATAAAATGGTCTGTAGAGGTGACTGTGCATCTTGATCTGAGGAAAAGAGCTGTTGTTGCAAAGGAGACTGTGCCTCTTGACCTGACCAAATGTAATGGAAGAGGCTGTAGCTCGTTCTCTGGGCTGGAGTCTAAATGGTGTGGAGGTGACTGTGCCTCGTTATTCGTTGTAACTTCATTCAAATGTTGTGGAGGTAACTATGCCTCGTTATTCGGCCCCAAGGCGTTTTATCCTTTTTTTGACTAGCTTACCCTTTGGCACTAGCTTTTTTTTTTTGCGTTAGCTTTTGCCATACAGCCATCACCATCTATGTGTGATTTTCTGTTGAAGTTAGCTTCTATTGATGGTCAGTTTAAAATGAAAAGAAAACTGGTATAAATGAATACTATTTCTGAACTTTTATTTGCTGGACTGCTGAACCAGCTTGGACAGATAGACAGAGATTGACTCTACACAAGTTTCAAGCTATTATTAATTCCAATTTAAGACGCTAGGAGCGCCAGTGAGCTCAACACTAGCTGTGTGTAAATTTTTTACTAGCAAGTTTTAATAGCAAGTATTGCTATTATGTCACATTTTCGAGTATTCACGAGAAAATCACATTTCGAGGACCAGAGTCCAAAAAAAGTGGTTTTAGAAAGACAGTCTTTTGTGTTGGTCAGAAAAGAACTTGCAAACAAAAAATTTCAAATCACATTAGGTTCAAATCTTTTTATTTGGTTTAGCTTCTATCACGCGGATCGACATTAAACTTTTGGTCAAAATCGGTAAACCGGGATTACCACTTTACTAATTGGATTTTTCATTCTTTTATGATTTTCTCGAAAACGGCTTTAACTTTCTTTGAATGACTTTCTTTAAATTTTGTATGTACACTACATAAATCTAGGTCTAATATGCCTTTTATTTATAACTTTTTCTGGGAAAATTCATTTAAGAGTGGTTTAGGTGTGGTTATGCTTTCCACTAATGTATTATTATTGTTCAATTTACTATTCCACCATCTATGTAATATTAGTTAGAATTAAATGTGTCCCTCTGAATTCCGAGTCCCTGAAAAAAAATCAGCTGATCGAAGGTGTGACTTTCATGATTGAACTTTTATTTTCAGTTAACTGCGATTTTGCGCATAGAGACACCAACGGGTTTCATAGTTAACAAGGTATGTTGATTTTGACACAGAGTGCTCCACATGATGCTACGCTGGTATACAAGTGAAATCCCCCAACTCTGTTTCTATGGCCAGCCCTACTTAACCTTGTAACGTAGCAATTATAAAGAAAATTTCTTGGTTAAATTTTATTAATGAGAGAATGAGAAAGTTGTGTAAGTGTTTTCACCAGATTGTCTCCCCCCCCTCTTCAGCATTTTTAGTCAGCTGATGAGATTATTTCTTCATTAAGCTTCCGAATTCATTCAGCTGTTATGTACACCAGCAAATTAGTCTTTACTGTCTTTCTATTTCTAGTAGATCTATTATTTGGAATTAGCCTATTACAAGGTGAGATAATTACTTTAAAAAGTGATATTTACATTCATTTTTTTTTTATAGAATTAAATCTATTAAAAACTATCCACAGTCACTCATTTCTTAATGAATAAATAATCAGTAATAAATAAATATAAGCAACTAACTAATCGATTTATTGTGAACAAAATATTTTACATAATTATAATCTAATTACAAACGATAAGAATATAGAAAAGATACAATTATGAGGTAAAATAAAATTACATAAAATGTGGAAACATAAAGTTCCATTAATTTTCTTTTAAATTCATTTAGCAATTTCTTTCCTCTTAAAATCCTTATTAAAGAAAGCAATTTTCTTTTCACTGATCGCCTAAACAGGAGAAGACAAATTACTAATCTCAAAGAACACACTTATAGGTGATTTTTTTTTTAAATTTAAGACACAACAAAATACAGTCACTAGAGCCGGGAGCCTACTTAATGCAGTCCCTAACACCGGACACCAGACAATATTCTCTAGTTACAGACAATACTATCCATCACCGGACAGTAAGTTACTAAATGTTTGAATGATGAATTATATTATATTATTGAAATGATGAATTATTTGAATAATTATTATATTGTGAGTATTAACAGTATGAATATTTAATTAATAATTAATATATTATGAATATTGTGGTGTATGTTATATTTGAAATTACTAATTTATTAAAGAGTGGAATGTATGTGCATAGATACCTTTAGTGCCATATGTGAACAATTTGTGAAGTTCATCACCACTTAATGATTTAAACAGCTCTGTGACAGCATTTTTTTCAATATTTTTAACAACAACTTCAGCACACGCTCTCATAAGTACCTTCAAATGAATAAGAAATACTGTTAATAATATTGTTTGCTTCAATTTTTATCAATGGGAAAATCTAATCATTATAAACGCATTTTGCGAAAATAATAAATACCAAACAAAATTGATAAATACTCTGTATGTATAATTAGTATAATAATTCTAATAAAACCAGATGGTGTCTATATATGGAGACAGTAGTAGAAAAATTAAAAAAAAAAGCCAATAAAATCGTACTTCCGAGTTTTCTTTGAAATCGGAATTTGGCAACGCTTCAATTTTAATTGATATATAAATGATACAATCGATTAATAAATTAAAATAGTTCTGGAGGTAAGCATCATATTTGTGACCTAAAACGCTAGTTGAATGAATTTCCCCAGAAAACTGTTTCTAGTAAAAGTCTCACACTTAGATATTAAGTAGAGTATATACAAGATTTAAGGAAAATCGTTGGAGCAATTTTTCTTCTTTGAGATATTTTACGCTCTTGTTCAGTAGTCATACTCGCTGCTCTTGCGTGGTCAATACCCGAACTCGAGTTTAAATAAGCATTATTTTGCTGACTGTTTGATAATACGTTCTCAGCAGTTTTATCTCTTTCCGATAAAAGCTCATTTTAAAATATGACAGTAAGACAAAGTAGTAGTTCATAGTTTGTTCACTATGAAGATACTCACAGTATTGTTAAAGTTTGCAGAAGCCTGATAATAAGCAAGTGCATTCTGTTCATTTATTAAACTTTTACCTTGTTTAATACAATAGTCTAACAGATTATTGGAATCATCCTTAGTCATATCATATAACTCTAAAATTGAAATAATTTATTATTTACGTTAAGTACATTTTTTTGAATATATTAATATTAATTAAATATTTACTAAAAGAATTATCAATTTCAGGTAACCTTCCGGTATAAATATAATTGACATAACTTTTCATTACGTTTGAATTGGCATTGCTAAAATTGAGTTCATTGCTAAGAAATCAAAAAATTATATGATTATTTTTTGTTGCAAACATATATATTTGATTTCAATAAAAGAAATTATAATAAATAATAATACCTTTTGATTGTCAGTAATCTATTGAATAATTCTGATCTGGTAGCCAGTATGCATTTATGAGCATGAATAGGACCATCTGAGAGTACAATGTCAACATCGCTGAATTTCTAAATGTCAAACAAACGTCATTAATGATAGGAGTTGTGCGAATTTCTGTTTTTTAACTGAGTGCCTTCAAGGAGGTACACTCCGTAGTGCTCGAGAAGGACTTGCGGAATGGAATATTTATGTGGAAGAACTGTAAATAATTAACTGACTATAAATTGCTCATATAGTTATTTATTTCAATAAAATTTACAATAGGACATTAGAAGGACTTTACGCTCGTTATATTTTTTATTTCTCTTCCTCCTGATACCACTTTTACAAAAAACTTTGACGGCAACCTTTGCAGACGACACTACCATCCTTTCAAGTCATGCCAACCTCATTACAGCAATCACTCACTTACAAAGACATCTTGACGACATTCAACAATGGTGTAACAAATAGGGAATCAAAATTAACAGTGTAAAATCAACGCAAATGATATTCACACTATGTAAACCTAAATGTCCCACACAACAACGACATACCGCTCCCGGAGAAAACTGTTGGACACGCTATCTAGACTCCACTTTGACCGCAGATTAACTTGGAACCCCCACACTAGACTTAAAAGACAGGCTTTAAATCAGATTTCGACAGTTACGACGATTGCTAGAGGGAAAACTAAACGACAACCTCTACAACATGATAATAATTAACAAAACTGTAATTTAACCTATATGGCTGTACGGTTGCGAAGTTTTGGGGTTCTACAAAACATTCTAACCTATACAGAACTTCTACAACACATTATTGACGCACTTTCATGCGTCTCAAACCTTACATTGTACCCTGATCTCAATATACCATTCATGAAAGACACAATCACAACCAAATATAAAAAGCTTCATGAAAAACTATCACAATACAGCAATGCTCTCATTTCCAACTTAAGCTTGCCACAGAATATAACAAGGAGATTGAAAAGGAAGTGGCCTAGTGATAACCTTCGCAACTAAAGGTCCTAACAAGCCAGGAGTGTCATCGCTGGATGGCTTCTCTACTGGAGTTCCTCAAGCCAACAGTATCAGCAGAGAGCAATAGCTATTATTGATATGATTAAACAAATTTTGCTTATCCAATAAACAATCTAAAAAAAATCTTACTCCTGGTGAGAAGCAGGATTGTTTCTAAAACGTTAAACCTATTAAAATACGATATTATAACGTAAGAATGAGGTAACCACTGAGAGAATGCTGTCTATTGAATAGAGGAAGGTTTTTATTATTATTATTATTTATTATTAAATGAAATCAATCGATATTACAAGTAATACAATTAGCTATTAACAAGTCAATGCTAAATTGAAAGAATGAGGCAATAAACAAAATAAAAGAAACAAAAATAGAGAAATTAATGTACACAATTAAAATAGAAATGAAACTCAAAACATCAGACAAAAGAAAATACAAAAGTTTAACAGATGAGAACTAAAATATTTAACACTTTATTTATTTTCATTTAACACTTTTAATTTATTGATTGCTTTGTAGGTAAAAGTTTAGAAAATGTGTTCTCTTCCCTAATTAATTCGAACTCTGAGAGTGGTCAGCTGCATTGTTTCAAGACAATAGTTCTATCAGCTTGGATCTCTCTGCTTCATGTGGTGGACAATCGTGTAATATGTGATGAAAATGTTGGACTTTATTAGGTGAGCAGGGACAAAATGGATTGGATCTTAAATGGAATCTAATGAGGTAGCAGTTGAACGGACCGTGATTTGACAGAAATGCAGTATGTGAATTGGTGATGTTGATAAAACTGTATGTAACCCTGTGTTTAACTGAAAAATCTGTAATTATGCCTTCCTTTAGTTGACTGCTACCAAAATGAATCCCATCCATTAAGAGATTCTTCCAAAGCTTTAGTTTTCAAGTAGGAATATGGAATTCTTTGGTAACTTGTATAATCTAAGTGATCTAAGTCTTGATCCGTCGACGCTTGTTTAGCCATTAAATTAGCCTACTCATTTCTTGCCAAGCCATGATGTGCCTTGACCTCGGAAAATATTACCTTAACTCCGAGCATTCATAGGTCACACATTGAGCATTTGTAATTTCTTCCAGAAATGAAAGGTTTAAAATTTAAATTGAGGAGTTCCCCCCTTACTTTAACCAAACTACTAACGTGCGAGCTTTGCAGACCCAGACCCATATAGTCCACATCCACGGACAGTTGTTTATATAATGGAAAACACCATTCATAGCCCGCTGCCTGTAACTCTCTTGGTATAAACCATTAAACCATCCTTTATACTATTCATTTCTTTCTTAAGTTGTTCATTTGATACAAAAACTTCACTAAATTCACAACCTAAACGATTCGCTCAGTCAATCCAATCCTTAAACCATAATATTTTCCTACTAGTTACTTCCTTGGCTATTAATGTGGTCAAACGGAAATCTTTATTATTTAAAGTTTTCAGTATGTAATTGAAATGCAGTCCAAATGTAAAAATATGTATGGGAGTAGACTTAGCCTCTAAATAAATAATATAATCTGGGGTATTTTTAGGAAGTCTGGAAAGTTTTGTAATAAAATTCCTTTGAACCCTCTCTATTTTATCCACAAAACGATAACCCCAGGACTGGCAACACTGATCGCATCACAGAATTAAACACCTCATATTTTGCTGAAAGGGGAATAAGGTCATTTAAGAACAGGCTAGACCAAACAGAATTAACCCCTAACAAAGCATGACGATAGCAGTCCGTAAAGTGGCAAGCAAGAGAAAGAGATGAAGACAAAGTAATTCCTAAATATTTATAGGAGCTAACAACTTTAATGGGTTGGCCATTGAACTTCCAACATTCTTTTTTACCTAACCTCTCTCCGCCCTTCCTAAAAACAACAATATTAGACTTGGCTAAATTTACCGACAAATTCCACATTCCAACATACTCTTCAACACCTTTAATCATATACTGAAGGGCTACCGCACTATCTCAGCAAATACTACTGTGGTATCCGCAAACAGTAATAACTTTATTTTATAACCCTTAAGCCGAATCCCTCCAGTAAGATAATCTTTTAAATCATTCACAAATAAAATGAATAAGAGAGAACTAAGGTTGTAGCCCTGTTGTAATCCAGTAAGAGTTTCAAAGGGAGCAGAATGACCCAGGTTCCCCCACACCGAAAGCTTTGTATTAATATAAAGACTGGATATTGTTCTAATAAATTTCGTGGAGAGACCTAATTGTGATAAACAATGCACTTCTGTTTACCGAATCAAAGGCTGCTTTAAAATCTATGAAGAAACAAAAGATTTTCTTCACCCCTTCATGCCACTTTAACTCAATTAGATTCGACAGAGTAAAAATATTATCCACTGTGGAGTAGCTTTCCCAAAATCCTGCTTGCTCCTCGCATAGTAGTCCCTTAATATTTACCCAAGACTTTAATCTTCTTCCCAATAAGCTGGTATAGAGTTTTTTAACTGTGTCTTGTAAAACAATTCCTCTATAGTTGCTTACTGTGTTGGCATCACCTTTCTTAGATAAGGGCAGGACTGTAGCTTCATTTAAACTGTCTGGGACTGAACTATTTTCAAAGAAGTTATTATAAAAATATAATAATAACTGCAGGAAGGAAGGAAGGAATAACTAAAGGAAGGCATACTTAAAGAATTCATAGGATATGCCATCCAACCCGGGTGCTTTTCCGTCTTTACAACACTTTAACACACTTTCCAGCTCACAAAAATCAAATGGCTTATCTAATAAATCATCTACTATCCAAGGGATGGCATACAGCATTTTTAGCGTAATGTGGGGTGGATTGTACAATTGTTGAAAATATTTCACCCGATCTCCCATTAGTATATTTCCCCCACACTTGAAATTTCGTTTTTTAAATTTATTTATTTGCAACCAAAATTCTTTCGTATTACTTGCCTCTTTAATAGAATTAACAGCCTCATTATAATAGTTTTTACGTTTATGTTCACAAAGATGTTTGTATTTTATTTTTTACATTATATATTTATCCTTTACTAATTTCGCTTCTGTTTTTCTAAATAAATTTAATAATTTAAAAATTCTATTTCTCATATTAAAACAATCCCTATCAAACCAAGATTGGATTGGTTAAAAAGCTTTTCCAAAAGAGTGCATGACTCTAGCACTATCTCTAACTATTTCCTTTACTAAATTTAAATTTCTTAAATTCAACACTACATTTTCATAAATTGCTAATTTTTTTTTTCACATTATTTCTATAATTCTCTTTCTTTGAATTATTCCAAATTAACCTGGGCATAAGTAGTAAAAGACTCTCTTTTCTATCATCAAAATCCAATTTCAAGTTTAATTCTATTGGCATGTGATCTGACCAAAATTCGATTCTCACATAGAGATCTTTAACCACATGTATACTATTTAATGATATAAGCGCTAAATCAATAACGGAACAACCTCTTGGACAAATATAATAAGTGAAATACCCAAATTCATCTCCAGGTGCCCTTCCGTTTAATATTAAAAAACTATGTTAATCACAAAATTCTAGAATTAATTTACCTTCAGAATTCAGTTTTTTATCTTTTGAATTTCTTTACTCTGAACAACTTTCTAAATTTATTAACCCCTCATCAAAACTCTGACATTCTCCTACTCTGGCATTCCAATCTCCCATCAATATAAACTGCAAATGACTATTTTCATTAAAAAAATCATTAAGGAAACTTACATTTTCTTTCCAATTACTTGGACCCAGATAAATTGGTAAAAGGTATAACTTATTTGTTACATTAATTTTAATTTCTACTAAATCGAAATTATCAATTTTTATAAATTTACATGTACCCTTAGAGATAAGCTCGCTTTTACAACAGATCAATAGACCTCTAATACCACGGCCGAAATTTGAAACTCTCGTTGCTGTTACCCATATCAAATTGTATTTTTGAAAAAAATTCGAAATAAAATTTACATCTTCTATAAATGTTTCAGAAAAACAGACAATATCTTAATTATGAATAAAATTTACAAACAACCTATCTTTAACTTTATTTTTAATGCCACAAATATGTAGCTCAAAATATTCAAAACTTTGCTATTTACTATTGGATAATACAATTTGGTATAGTTTAACAGACAGCCATTACCTGCTATTTAATATTAGCTTCCTTATATTCAGCAGTAGTGGGTTGCTTGGCAATGAACTGGCCGTAGACAACACTTCCCCTACAGCTTTCATCTCTCTTTGCTCTACCGCCTCTGTCGGGCTCTTCATTCTTGGATACACTGCATCACTTCTGATTTTCACACAATTTTCCCTGCCATCGCAGTAATAAGCTTTATCGTCCATAAATAGAATATCATTTCTTATATATATTCTTTTATTCTTATCTTGCTGGAGCATTTCTCTTTTGAACTGAAAAAGCTTGTGCCGCCTAATTCTAACTGTATAATCCTTGTTAACAAAATACCCTGTCTTTCTCTGTTTCTTTGTATTACTTAATATATTTCCAACAGTTTTATTTCTGTTAAATATAACTTTAATTAACTTTTTGTTCTTACCAGATACTTTAATGCTAACTGCTTGTTCAATGTCATTACTGGGTACATCAACGCCTAATACTTCTGAACAGAAGCTACTCACAATTTCTTCATTAGAACCTTTTAAGTCATCAAGACCAGAAAATATTAAATTATTCTTTCTTGAAGCGTTCTCCAAAACATCTAGGCGCTTTTCCAATATATCATTTTTATTCTCCAAATCTTTCACGACAGTTTTTAAATTATTATTTTCCTCTTGCAATACGCGAATTTGAGTCTTTATTTCATTAATATCCTCCTTGGAAGCTAAGTTTTAAGCGTCAATTAGGGCATTAAATTGTTGAAGTAAATTTTTCATTGAAATTTTACCAACTTCCATTTCCTCATCCATAGCTAAAACAGTTTAGTGGACGAAACTTCCCTTTCTGACTTTAATCTTTGCTTTTAATTCGGGTGATGATCGAGATCTTTTAGATCGATCTAACCTTGGTGAATCACTTGATTCCAACTTCGTGATAACAAATTCTCTTATCGATCTTGACATTAAATTATTAATTAGAAATGAAAATTAAAAATCAATTAAACGGCTTCAATAAACTGTCTTATATGAAATGAGTACGAACCAATATACAGTATAGATGTAAAAACAAACAAACAAACAGCAGTTCAAACCTCAGCTGATTAGATGTACTCCAAAACACAGTCCAGGTAAATAATAATCCTAAAGTTTACCACACGCT
The DNA here is from genome assembly GCA_011037195.1 of Triatoma infestans. Taxonomy (NCBI): domain Eukaryota; kingdom Metazoa; phylum Arthropoda; class Insecta; order Hemiptera; family Reduviidae; genus Triatoma; species Triatoma infestans. The sequence continues at coordinate 107,453 of JAAEAF010013908.1, forward strand.
CAACTATAATCTCCCCACCACTGAAATAAAGTAAATTAAACTAACTCAATTTCTTATAATTCAATAATTTAAATCAGTGTTCTCTGAAAAAACGACTCGATAGAAATCCTTGAAATTTTAATAGATTTAACATCGGGCACACTTTCTACAAATAGGCCAAAAATTATAGCTAACAAACGTTTCTAACCTATGTTTTAATAAAAACACTTCTTAGCGATGTGAACTGTACACAAGCTGAAGCAGCACTGCTATTAAAGCAAATATTTAACATAGGAATTTCTAATTTACTTAATTTTTTTCTTTTGCTTTAGTTTGCAGCTTATCAAGCCATTAAACAACTGTTCTCTATGTATCTCATATAGAAGCCACATCAGCTGTCCCCTTTCATTCTCCATACATGCTCGTAACTATGTAATCTTTAGATCTCAATGGAGTATAGAATGTTTTACTGTACTTTAACGATTTCTCGTATGGCAGAATTTGGGAAGTGCCGTGTTAGCAACTACGTCGCCAGAAGTCCATCTACAATGCCATTAATGTTTGTGCGTCCCTGTTCTTCAGCACCCAGTTTCCGCCGAATAGTGTTGCCCCTTCAATCAAATAATGAAAAAGTCTCTATTTTGTCTCCAGGGTTACATTCGCCATCTGAGTACGGAGTTTATTGTTCTAATAATTTTCTTCCCTTTTGCGATTTTTACTCTTAAATCGCTTTCTAGGGTTTTACGTCATTAATATATACTCCTTAATACTTAAAAGTAGCACTTCGATGAAGAGACCGGTCTTCAATAGGAAGTGATGTTCCAGGAGAGTAGAAAAGCCTCCTTTTTACACAAATTAATTCTATTTGTGTATTACAACTGGCTTTGTTTTTTCTGAAGTAAATTTAGGATTAAACACATTTCCGATGAGCTACACCATCATGTGATAATAAATTAGGTAAACAGGCAATATAGAGAATTCTAACTCATTAGAATAAATTAGCAACCTAAGTATGGAGAATATGATCATTTGCCGGCATTGGAAGGGGCTTGTCCCCCACACTTACAAGTAATCCTACTCCAAAAAATATCGGACGATTGTTTCCTCAAAAAATCCAATCGAAATTCCCCAATTATCACACAAAAAAATATTAACATTACATTTACAAAAAAAATTTCACTTTGCTTATTTCCAGACCCCATTTGGAATATTCTTCTATCAGCTTCCTTAGCATGTAGCTTAGATCTTCTTTATTGGAAGCAATTACCACTTTGACGTCAGCAAAAAGCAGAGTATATAAGCGCTTGGGCAAAGCAAGAGCGCCTTTTAATTTAGAATTTTGTAAAATTTTCCTCTCTTATTATAACTATTATATTACTTTTGCCACCTTTCAATGAGGGAAGGCCTAATTGTTTGACGAAAATCTCTGAAAGTAATTTTTATTAAAATAAACTGGCTACAGATACGATAAGTTTAATATTGAAATATATTAGCAACTTCATTCAAAACATAAAATTTATTTAATATAATCATGACAACACTGTAGTTTTTCATCTCTAGAGATTAAAAGTGCAACTTTAACCACTGATTTTAGAGGAATGATTTTCATATTATTTAATAGTTCGTTAGAGGTACTTCTAGGACTACCTTGCACGAAGGAGGCAAGCGCCAATGTGTGCATACTAACGAACAAAGGGCATTGGAGGCATATTACCTGCTTTGCCAGAAATTTGGTTACAATACGCAGCGTTGACCCAGGGCCTAGACACAGTATTTGGCCAGAATACAGCTTTGACATTCCACTGCAGGTTACCCTAAAATCAAGGGTGGAACGTTTCTTAGGGATAACTAAAGAGACGTACGTGCAGCTCACAGAGAGGTATTTAAGGAAGCACGTCACAATCTGGAAAGCATGTCTAGGCGCCAAACACAGAAAAATGATTATGCCTAACTGCGTAAACAAAGAACCAAAATGACTACACTTTGCTTAGGAAGGAACTAGATTGATCTTGTGATAGGCCTATTCACGGAGCATAGAAAGTTCAAGAAACACCTACGCAAGGTAGGGTTAATTAACTCAGTACCTCTGTGTAGTTTATGTCAGGAGGAGGAGGACGAGGAAGCGGCCTCACAACTTTTGTTTGATTGCTTAGCAATCGTCAAATTGCGCTTTAAGATCTTAGGCACACTGAAGCCAGAGAAGATGATAGTGTAAGAAGAACCTGTCGGGAAAGTCTTCAACCTCATGAAGAGGGGATGTTTCTTACACTTACCTATTGGGGTAGGCACGATAATAAGCCTTCACTGGCTGCAGTACTTAGTATTTCGACACACCCCACTTTCAATCCATTTAATGGTTGAAGAAACAAATTTATTATACTTTACTGAATGAAAATAATATTTCAGTTGAGTCCTGATAGCTTCTCTTCTCCTGAGACCTCTTCTACCACCTCTGGCCCGACTAATTGCCTTGTTCTCCCACTCTGATATTCTGGAACTGCTTCTCCCAATTATTCTGCATATTTTCTGTTTATCAAGACTTCAATCTCCACTAGGTACAGTCAAACACTATCCTCTTCGCACCTTTTCGTTTCGATTGAGTCGGTTTATTCTCTCCTCTTCAGAACCCATTATTCTGCCAAATGTAACTCTCTTTGCCGTCGCGCTTCGTTTAAAGAAAATCGCACTTTTGGTCAACAGATTTTATTCAAACTAATCGCCCCCATTTATTGTTGCTTCTGCTACATCCATTCCATCCGCTTAACTTCCCGGAACGCTTCCGCGTACTTACATTAATCATTATTGTTAGTGTTGTCATAGTAGGAGCGGTTTTATTTTTTTATTTACAATTTAATAAACATATTTACAGATTGAAATTGAAGTTTCAATGTAGTAATTACTAAGTTTTGTCATTTGTGATATAGTTGTGTACAGTTTCTGTTGAAGTTGCCTTGTGTAAGTGGGTAATTTTGATGTAGATTGGTGAGTCAGCCGCTGGTCTGAGGAATTAGTTCTGTACAGTCAGTCAGTAAATTTTTAATGCTACTGGCACAGGTTAGGCAGAGGAAGCGTATAGCAACATCGGCCTGATTACAGTTTTGTAGAGCAAAAGTTTCTTACGTGCAGTCAAGTCTCGAGTCCGGCTGAGTAGCGGAAAGAGTAGTCTAATGGCCATCTTACCTGAGTTCACCTTATCCTGTACATGAGTGGTAATGTTCAGTCTGTTATCTAGAGTTATTCCGAGATATTTAACACTGTTTGTCCATGATAAAATAGTATTGCTATATTTCGTGAGTTTGTTGATTATGGGTCTGCATTTAATGAAAAGTATGGCGTTGGTTTTGGTGTGGTTAATTTTTAATGCGGTATAGATGCTATGAAGATTTTGAGAAAGTGAATTGGCTCTACAACTTACCACAAAAAACATCAAATTACATGGTTTACTTGGAAACAGACAATAAACTATTATTTTCACAGACATTCACATTACATACAAATTATATATTCAAAAGATTAACCGAGCAATAGTTGTTATTGTATCCATGTTGCAAAAGAAATTATAAAATGTAAAATAGGTTGATTTAAAGAGTGGGAATTTTTAAACTATCGTCACGACACAGAACGCAATTTAGACAATATCCCTGTTCGGAAATGGAAGGAACTTACAGGCAAAACAATTGAATTCCCAATCAATTTCACAAAGCGAAATGTATAGAACGCACTTATAGAAGATTGTACCACGGACTGCACAGTGTTCTGGATAAAAAGGTCCACCCCTAATACGCTAGTTTAATAATCCGAGAGATGGGCATTATAATGAAGAGCAGGAGCAATTTGCTGAATTGCAAGAAGGACTTGAAACAGGAAGAAGACGCTCCTAATTTGCTGGTAGTTTGTCCAGTAATAAAAGAATTTCGGAAGCAACACCTGGGATAGGCTGGCCTGGCCACGTCAGAACTGATTGAGCTATTGAACGGCAATAACTTGGTAGGTCTGTGTAGATATGATGAAGCAGCAGGTTACTATAGAAATTATCTTATTAGCCACTTTAATGTTTAGTGAAATGGTAGAATTTTCTCTTAATAAGGAGTAAATAAAATTTGTAATCTTTCCTTTTTCTTTTAAAGTTTTATTGTTATTTGGCTTCAACATGGCAATTTTTTGTTCCTTTTGGAATTTGTTTTACCCATGAATAGAATTGGTTGATCGAAGGGATAAACATCTGCTTAAAAATTTTCTTCTCTACTTTAATTAGGTGAATTAGTTTATTTTGAGCCAGAACCTCTGACAGGCAGCATACATACCATGACATATCAGCTGACTTGATTTTGTACATATATATATATATATATATTGTAAATATTATTAAATAAAGCTATTTATCTATCTCGTATCTTGAGGTAATATTTGCCAGTGTTATTTTGTCTATTGAATTTGTAAGTCTGTGGTGATGGTGTCAATTCTTGTGGAGTGCGCGTAAAAAGCGATACCGTCAGCATAGAGGGCTGCTAGGTTGACCTGGGCAGGTTTAGGAAAAGGATATATGTAGTTGATGAATGGGATAGAACGAAGAATTGGCGTTGGGGAACGCCAGCTCACTAACCGATGATGGGCAGTGTTGTCTGTAGCTAGAGAACACTGTTCGGCAGGCCGGCAGTACACTAAAAAGACTCCGAGAGGAACTCTGGTCGCAGTGCATATCCCTTTAAAATATAATAATCTAGTATAGTCGGAGATAATTAATATTTCACTTTATTGAAAATACAAGAAGAACGACAAATCGTTTTGTCTTCTTAGGAATTGCGAATAATTGATTGCTCAGGTTTGGATTGGGAATTCTGGCACAACGAAGAATCGGAATAGTCTCATGCTACAAGAATTACAGTCGCCAATGATGGGAGAATATGGGAAGAAATCGGGGATCCCAATGAGCTTTTCTGATACATAAAATCATGTAACCACTTCGAAGTGTCCTGCCTGAGCAGCATTATAGTAATAACTCTAAACACAAAGCTCTTAGATTACCCATATACTTATTTTAAAATCAATAATTAAACTCTGTGTAATTAATTGAATCCTTACCTGTGAGTTATAAAGCTGCGCAATGTTTTCTACTAACATATTATTTTCTTCATAAACAGATGCAAATTCTAATCCTCCTGTCGAATAAACTCCGGGCATTTTTGTATTGGCAAAACATTCTAATATATTTGTTGATTTCATTTGCTGAAAGGTGCCGTTGGCATCTAAATTAAAGTAGTTATGATCACTCATGATTAAAAACTATAAAAAAAATATAGATAGATATTTACATGTGTATACTTACTGATCAAAGAAAGGAATTCTCCATTAGTTGACCTAGCTACAAGCATATCTGAGGAGTTCGAGGCTATGTAATTAATTTGGCAACTGAAACACATTAATTATAACTATGTTTAATTTCTCATTCATTTTAAAGTAAGATCGATTTAATTTTGGTCAAGATGTTGTTATGCTATGATTTTTAATATACTGCAGTCCCAGAATGACGTCTATACCCGACGACACGCAATAAAAGTTAAGCCGAATTTATTCATACGGTCAAACAATAATGCGGTTGCTGCGCATAAATTACGTCCCTACAACAAATCATGGAAGAGAAAGACCGATAATTTTGGATTCAAACGAAATGAGGGAGCATTCTATGGATAGTTAACTGGTGAACAAAAAGGCAACACTACAGAAGTTCCAAGTGCCGAAGCCTTGCAAAAATATTGGGCAGAACTTGGACCGAATCTGCACAGTTCAACTATAATGCAGCATGGCTACCTTAGATTACTGCTGAACTCAGCAGGTTACACAAATGCAATTTGAAGGATTTAGGTTAAAGAAGTTGAGAGTGTAGCCAAGAAAACACCATGGCAATCGGGCCCAAAGGAGTACACTATTTCTGGTGGAAGACGTTCACGTCCGTACACCACAGCTGGCTGAGACCTTCCCTTAGAACTCCCGGGAAGAACTGTCACCCATGTTTATGCTCGGCACCACTTACCTAACATTCAAAGGCGGAGACCCGAAAATCCAGGCCAATAACATAACTCTGTAGAGTCCATAAACTGCTTATCAACCTTAAAGCATCCAGAATTAACTTGCATACAGTATATACTAGCATAATGTAAAAAAACTAAAACGTTATCTATATATGGCATATTATCGATTACAAGAAAGCATGTGACTCTCTATCTCATGCATGGCTGCTGGATATATTGTGACTAGAGGGTCTTACCCAAATTTGACAGTTTTCTAAAGACAACCATGATAAGGTGGCGGATGCGGGTGAGTGGGAAAACTGGAAATGCCTATGAAGACAGGAAATTCATGTTAAAACGGGGATTTTTCCAAGGGGTGCCTTAAACCCGCCTAACTGAAACATAATAGAAATGTAATTCTGTACTGTGCCGACACTGGACTCAATCTTCTAGACCTATAACCAGGATAGAATGGGCATAGTGTTTTGCGAAAATAGCTCAGGACGATTTCTAGGTTTATCAAAAAGCTGGTTGGAGTCGTTAGGTTTAGGTCTATTTTGGTAAGGATTTTGAGGTTTCTTCAAAATTGGCAATCAACTCATTATCCTAACCCTAGACCGCTCCTGTTCAAAACATCCGATAGGCGATATTCCACAGGCAGAGTTTCACATCTTCTTTACATGACGACTTAAAGTTATATGCCAATCGCAGAGATCGGCTAGAAGCGTTATTAGATATCGTCCATGTATTCTCAGAAAACAGAAATGGCGCTCGGGCAAGATAAATGCAGCACGCACACCATCATGCTGGGAAAGTCTCGATTACTCGGTTCAACTAGCGGACGGCAGACAATTAAAATGATCACAGATATTGACACGTATTTAGAAATCGGGTGTTCAACATGGAAAAATGAAAACTACTCTAAAGGAAGAATTTCCGACTCGCTTACAAGCGATTACGCACACTGCACTAATGAGTGGGAACCTAACGTGTGCAATAAATGCATACTGTGTCCCAGTGCTGTCCTACTCTTTTTAAATATAAAATGGGCCTGAACGACTTGGATGAATTACAGCGTATAACTAAAACGACGCCCACCAAGTTTTATAAGCACCATCCCAGAACTGCGGTCGAGAAATTTATACTCCCGAGATCAGAAGGAGCTGCGGCATTATTGATATAATCGTAGTGCATGGTGCTCAAATACAAAGGATGAGGGCTTATTTCCTCGCCCCCCCAGTAAGATCAGCTCTCATCCAACCAGTAGTCTCTGCCAACACTGGACTCACAGCCCTAGACCTAACCAGGACAGAATGGGCATAGTGTTTTGCGAAAATAGCTCAGGATTATTTCTAGGTTTATTAAAAGGATGGTTGGGGTCATTACTGTTTGGTCTATTTTGGTAAGGATTTTTAGGTTTCTTCAAAATTTCTTTCATGGTAACTGAGGTAATGTAATGTTATTATCAAATTGATACTGGAGTTTTTCTTGGATTGGTGCATAAAGTTGGGAATCAGTGGAACTATTATGATAGATTTGTTTTCTCGAAACTTGATAGGGGAATTTTTTTTTAAAGGTTGATAAGGCCGATGTAGTTTCGATGAATGCTTATTAGTTATAAAAAAGCATTTCTTATTAATGGTGCTTCTTACTCCATTTAAAGTTCGGGGTCGAGAATCGTTTTATGCTTGCTAGTGATGGACGGAAAACATTTATAAATATGATAAACAATTTCTTTACATTCACGCGTCATTATTTCTTTCAGAGTATCTGCTGACTGATTAACTTGAACCTAATGGAAACCAAATTAAGCATTTCCTGATTTCTTTGAGCAAAATCAATTGGAGATTCTTTAGGGTGCATTCTAGCGTGTAGAATATCATCTTTTAGTATCTCATAAAGACCTAGAATCTGCATAACATATTTAAATAAATTTATTAGAACTAATGAATGCCCAACATTAAGGGAAAGGGCTACATTTCTTGCTGGTCCTATCAGCCTACTGTTTACTTTTTATAAACAGAGTATGATGGTTATAGCTCTTTTAGCAATGTTTTAAGCGCTAACTTTCACGTAAGCATAGAATAGAATTCACATAGCATAGCATCACAGCATACAACCCATAAAAAATACTATGGAAGACGTTCATAATCTTGCTTAGATATTTTATAGTTCATTTTAAGCTAGACGCAGACATTTTAGCAAGTTGAGTAATACTTTGTCTTTGATGAGTTTATCATCTTTGAGTGAGTAGCATGTCCTTTAGGTTGTTCTTGAACTGAGAATAGTCTCTTGTAGGTGGCACTGCGAATAAATCATGTAAACTAAGATTATTTCAGGGACAAAAATGGACACTATGCAACCCTGAGACACATGGTCGTACTATGAAACCTTTATCCTTCGCAATTCCTGTTCGGACCGCTACATATAAGTGATATATAGCTTACGCGTAGAAAAGTGGACCAAAAGTCGGAAATCTATGTGCACTAGTGGATGACATCATAGAATGGAGAAAAGTAAAGTGGTAGATAGTTTTGTCGTTGCTGGTTTAGCTACAGGGAGGGGCCTACCTGCAATAACAGGCCCCGGAGAGATAAATTAATTTTTCTTTCATTTTCAAGTATGGTAGTTAGGTTCCCTCCTTTGGAATTCCGTCATTTTGTAGGTAATTCTACATAAAGATTATTTTATGTAGATTAGACAGACTGAAACGTGTTTCAGTAAACTGTCACATATGGTGTCGGCTTGAGGGCAATTTAGAATAATCGTTACATGAGTCACCATCGTGTCAAATTTATTATACAAAATAATAGAGCACCAACATTACAGAACATTTTAGAATAGTGGAGACGTGAGTTATCATCACAAGTTATAATTTATAATACTGCGCAAATATTAAAGTGATCTAGCTTTTCAACAAGTTTGCTAATGAGGGTAAAATTCATCTAGAACATTTTGTTTATATAAGACACCTATAAACAAGTTCGGGCAAGTTGAGCAGGATAGAAGACAGTAGTTTTAGCATATAACATAGGAAGACTACAAATTATTCTCAAAAAAACTATAACAATCAACAGGTATAATCGATATTGAGAGCAACAGTAGTGTATTTTCATTAATCGATATAAGAGATTCGGTATGAATTGATATAAGGATGTGCAGAAGACTAAACTTACATTGGTTAATAAGAGAGTAGTGCATGCGTGGTGAGTGGCGGCAAATTCGATTAGTTGTTATCAAGTTTAGAGAGCAAGGGACGTTGATTTTGAAGACAGAATCAAGCAATTCTATGGCATGGCTAGAGGGTGGCGACATAGGGGATGATTCCGCGTTTTGTGGGATGGGCTAGACTTCAGCTAATCGGTATTTGGCATATTGTAAGCGGGGCTTAATGATAATCATTGTGATAAATTATGATCAGTGGAAATTGGAGATCAGTGGTATATAGTGATTTTGCTAGGAAGTAGTGGCAAAATCGTGTGTTCTGATTGGATGGTTGGCTCGGTTGTGGTAGCAAACTGTTAGCTATGACTGGTGGTGGCGGTGGTGAGGAAATGGTGCTTTCTGATTGGTTGGTTGACCCGGCTATGGTAGGAATGATAAAGAGGGGTGGGTTTGGTGGGGCTAAGTACCTCAGTGGCGTGATCGCCATTTTATATTTTAGATAAACCAGTTTCCTTTTACTGGGGACATTGGTTTCACCAATTGGGCGCTTTCACTTAAATAATGATCAGGCAAATAAATAACTAAATTATATTCTAAACATCTCCTATTACTAGATGTTAAAAATTGCTACTTTAAAGAAAAGTTGTGAATTAGAGCTACGAGAAAAAGACGTACGAATGATTTGGAACATAAAACAAAAACTGTAATTTTAGTGTTTAAATGAAATAGTCTAATAAATACATTCTAATTTAGTTACTTACTTCAAGTCAATTTTTTCTGTGCTTTTGTACTTTAATAGGGTGTATTCTTTAGTTAAAATGTACAAATCTCCAAAGCAACAAACTATCTGCTGAGCCAAATGTGATGTTACTTGCCTTAGATTGGTTGATTCTGAACTCGAACAATAAACCTGTTTATATAAATAACTGTTTATACTATTTATAAGAAATAAATGCAGCAGCAAATAAAGATGCAAGAGTAAATTGTAGGCTATTGCTGTTCAATGAAAAGTTAAACAAACCTAATATGTAAAGGAATATGAATGTTAAATGTCAAAATGTGTAAATGAAGTTTACTCAGGAGATTTTGCAATAAATAAATGTCAGAAAAATAAAGCTTTTTGGCTGATTTACAGCTAGGCAACATTTTCAGAAAAAGAACTTAAATAAGATTGCAAATAAATAAATTTTGTATCCAATGGCACAAAAGCATGCATAAAATTTAGCTTCAATTATTGATGCATAGACGGTTTCGAAATTGATTATGTTCCAGATTTGGCCTCCTCAACTGTCTCCAAAAATGTTCCCCAAAAGAGGGGAAGTCCGATTATATATATATATATATGTGTGTGTGTGGTTCGTTTGGTTTACAACGTACCTGGGGTATAAAGTCAGGTAATTTCTCACATATAGTCTCTTATTTCCGTAAGTCTAATGCGATGCAGTTTCTAGCAGAAAATCATGGCCAGCCAGTACTCTGAAATAACCGATATCATTTGAAGGAGGAGACCAATATCAATGACAGAAGTGGTATATAAAACTCTCTTATCCAGAATGTAAGATTGCTCGTATGTAGGACAGACAGGAAGACGCCTCAAAGATAGCTTTAAAGAACACATGCGCTCATATGAATACAAAAAAACAGACTCCACTTATGCTAACCACCTTATAAAGAATAACCCACAAACCACAAAGTATCGACAAAACAATGGTCCCTTTAACCATGGCACAAAAAGAAGACGGATGGACATACTAGAATAAATAGAATTATATAAACAAAAAACTATTCACAAAAACCAATGTATGACCCAAATAAACTATAATACAGAGACTCTCTTTAAATTCATTCCTCATACCTAACTAATTTACAAACATAGCAACTAGAGTAGAACACACACACACACACACACACATGCGCGCGAAACATACATATATACGTATACTTTTCAATATATATATAAAACAAATAGCTTGAATATTAAAGCGACTGCGATACTGATATCATGCTCTGCTACTACTATGTATAGGGCCAGTTAATTACTTACTGCGCATTTCAAATCTTATGCGCCGCCAGCGTTTGATATGTAACGAGTTTAAGCAGCAAGTTCCGTTCAATTCCAAAATTGCGACACCCAAATTTTTGTATGAATAAAGATCAATTTTGCAGAACATATTGAACACTAACTATTGTTAAAAATAACTAATGTTCACCTAAGGCACCTACTCTTGCTTGTTTCTTCCAATGTGAATCAAATAGATTCTGTTCTAGACTCGGGATCAAGGAAAGAATTCCTTTCGTCCTAATGACGCACTTAGGCCTTAGGCCCCAGGGTCCATCATGCTCCCCGAATACACAGCTACATCAGCACTGTCTCATTAATGAGTAAAGTGTCAGAGCCTATCGGCAGGAAAGGAGGTAGGGAAGAAAACTGTTGCGTTTTCACTTTCTCTCGGGAAATGGTGGTGATGTCCCGAAGTTGCAATTGAATGTTTCCCAATAAATTCAAGTAAAGAACCCCTGTGACTAGTTTAGGCTATCAGAGGAAATAGCCTGGGACTAGGAGAGAAGCTGGTGTGGCAGGTGCTTTATCTTATGAACCCTTTGCAATGGTCTCAAAAGCACTTCAAGCCAGTGAAATTAACCATTGACTTGTTAATTCCAGAACCATCTTCACCTTCTCGCCTATGGATGGACAAAGTGGGATAGGGAAGAAAACATGCTAAACAAATTGTTTAACACCTCTAAACACGGTAGAAAATCAAAAGATATTTTGGATTTTCTAAGAAGGTTAGTTCTTGGGGTAAAATTATGATTTTCTTTTGATTGGAAGAAGGTTATGATGTCTCCGCATTCCAGGGAATCCAACAGATTACCCTCTAGCACAATTTGTGGGTCCATCTAAGGGAAAAAGCATTGGAGTAAGAAAATAGGGGAGATGCCACGATTGGTATTTAAGTCGCCTCTTTTGACATCCTGGTTAGGAGCTGGCCTACTCTACACTCCGGTTCACAGATGTATAAATTCTAAATTCAAATATGTCAATGTTAATAATAATTAAATATTTTGAAATCTAATAAATATTTTATAACAATTTACTTAGTAAATTAATTAAAACAATACATATAATACATAATAACTCTGAATAAAGATTAAATACAAAATTTACAATTTATCCAAATCTCAAAATAAGAAATGGATCTCTTAATTTCATAATGGACTTGACTACAGGGACATTTTTACCGCCAAATTGAATTGTAAGTTATTCTGTCAAAGTTACTCTAAAGCTTGTAAATATAAGTGCTACAACTTTACCTTTCCTGATTGATCAAGAGCTGCAAATCGACGTGACTCAGCTGCTATTTTAATAATATTTGTTATACTCAAGCGACGTGGCGTTGTGTTGGAAGTATTGAAAAGAGATCCCCAATACCAAACCTAAATTAATTTTGAAAATAATATTATATATAACAAAACAAATATTAAGAATTAGAGATAGTTTTACACTTACCATACCAGCATTGTCTAATGCTAATGTAAAATCGTCTCCACAACAAACGTCCACAATTATTGCAGAAACAACTGGGAAACGCCCAAATAATTTATCAATGCTTCTATACTGATCTTCTTCTACACCTAATTGTCCTGAATAATTTTTTATCCCAATTGTGCATACAAATCCTTTATTGCATACAATAGCTGCATGTTGAGTACCTGATGCAATACCTGTAGGATAAAATTTCTTTGTGCATTCATTAAAACATGTTTAACAAAGATAAAATTATTTATGATACTTACAGCGGACTTTTTCAAACTTCAATTTCTCTATTACTTCTGGTATACTAGCTTTGCATTGTCCCCATTTTCCTACGAAATACAGATTCCCAGATTTCACCAACAGAGCAGGCCCCCTGGAGAAAGAAAATATTATTAATTTTTAAATTTATAGACTATTATTACTTCTTTTCTATTTTGTACTTGGCTTTTAAATAGTGATGACTATTTGATTTATAACCTCCAAATTTTTTACATAATTGATGTTTTGACCTTAATTACTTGGTCATTTTCAGAAACTGTTAAAGAAAATTAACAGTAATCAAATTTCATTGTCTGAACAAAAATTTTATTATGTAAGTAAAAGCGTTACTAATTTAGATAATTTGGATTTTAATTAGGTAATTATTTATATTTTAAAGTAAATTCATTTCAATTATACAGATATCAACTGTATTATAAGGATTATATAGTACTATAATTTATTTAAACCATAAATAATAATAATAATATATTTATTACACACAGTTACATATACATATACATATAATTACATATACATAATTTATTAAACCATAAAAATTTGATTATAAAATGTCCACAAAACTACCATTAAATAGCACCCATTATGCGATTGATGTTAATTATACTGTATATTTCAAAACTCGAAGAAATATTTACATTATACATTGCTATTTTACAGATTTGATTTCATAAAGTATTTTTAATAATAATTTTCGCCATTATTCTCCAAGTTTCCACAACGTTTCGGGCCTTCTTCAGGCTGCAAATTTTTACTTTTACTTTTATATTTAAACATGTATTAAATTAATCCTACATATTTTATAGTAGTTACCTTGTGATGGTGTCTTTCCTCAGAGCTAAGTGCTCGTCGTTTTGTATTTTATAATTGTGTATTAGTTATATGTTGGCATAGCCACTATGTCAATTCGAAGACACCCTTCACAAGAAGCAATTTATTTTTATGCTACGGATTCATAAATATTACCGATTTTTTATAGAAACAATAAGTATGTACTTAGTAGCAAAATTGAAAAAGTAGAATAATATATAAAAAAAATTCATAGCATAAAAAAATTGCTCCTGGCGAAGGGTGTCTTCGAATTGACATAGTGGCTACCCCACCAAAATACACAAAGATAACATAAAAAACCACGAGCACTTACTTGTCTCTGAGGAAAGACATCACCACAAGGAACTATTATAAAATATTAATGACTGATTTAATACATGTTTAAATATAACAGTAAAAAATTGTGAAAATTTTCAGCCTGAAGAAGGCCGAGAAGGCCGAAACGTTATAATGAAATAAAGTAGAATCTTAGAGAATAACGGCTAAAATTATCATTGAAATTACCCAAAAATATTTGCTTCAATTACTTTTTTGCATTTAACGTTAAAATTATACATAGCAAATAGATTGATGAAATTAAAACCCGACAAAGACACTGTTTGATAAATGTATTATCTGAAATATAAAATATGGATTATGTTTCAAAATATTCCGATATGTATACGGGTGTATTCTTAGCCCAGTCTTATGATGATCTTCCATCTATGTTAGTTTCAGGAATCCTAGCAGAAAGTACCAAGGTAAAAACACTAATGTACGCAGATGATGTGATTTTGTTAGCCGATAGCCTCTAAGTCTTTACAGAAATTTCAATATTCTGGACTCTTACTGTGAACAGTGGAATTTAACAGGCAATCTCCTTGAAATTGAAGATATTAATATTTAGAAAAGGAGGCAGATTATCCTCTGCTGAACTTGGGTATATAGATTGAACAGTAGCGTCAAGCCAATTTGTTTATTTTTCTTCGTTAGTATTATTTATGCACTTTTTTATTTTTTTTTTCTATTTTGCACATAGTATTGAGAAAGTTGAGCGATTTTTATACCACATTTTTTATAATTGGAATGCTCACTGAACAGCCAGAAACGGATTACTTTTAATTGTAACATTTTCTGATGAAATTGATTTTAGAGAGGTTTGGGAATCTGCCAGTTAAGTTTCAATTTAAACGGCACAAGCTTAGATGGTTTTGACACAAGTCCTCCCCACAAGTTTGCTCAGTAATACGTATACAATATAATTGCTCCACCTTTTTTTTATGGCTAGCCTATTAAACATTGGAACGCTGAAATATTACAGAAAATTTGTTAATTAGATTGTACTAATTGGAGTGAATGAAGGTGTGATTTGTTACACACTACATGAAGAGAAAGCCAACACCTTGTGAAATTTATAGGAAAATTATTGCACTGTAATATAGGTTTAATGAAACATTAGTGGATAATTGGGACTTGATTTTAAAAGATGCATAGCAAATATCTAAATAAATAAGTCAATTCAAATTAAGTCGTACAGTTATGTGATAATACCATAAGTATGCCTAGAATGCCCATCAAGTTATCATGATCCCCTGTGATCTTCGTATCTATCTTGTCAGCATTAATTTAATACTATACTTTACCTGTGATTTTAATAAAAATAAGACTTACCTGAAATAGTATGTACCAATTCAATATCTTGCCAAATCTTTTTGTCTAAAAGTGATAAGATCCTCCACTTATCGAAGTTAATTCTAGTATAGGGTACACACATTTCTTTAAAATATGTAAAATGTTCAAATACAAATTTAATTTATTGATTACAAGAAATGCACTTCTGGAATTGTATATATAACCAACTTTGGAATGATTATTTATCTGGGAAGTACAGAAGTGGGGATGGTCGTCGAATGTGGTGCTGCCTATAGCACTTTCTATGAACATTTGTCAAGTAAACATGATATTTTCCCCTTCTGCTGTTTAAGAGAATATTTTTTTGTCTCATATCAAATTTTTTTCTATTGAGTTTTCATTTTTGAGAACCCAATTCCCTGAGATCGAAACAATATATTAATTAGGACCTCCCACTCATTGCCTCTGTCTCATTATCTTACTCAATCCCTTTC
Source organism: Triatoma infestans (assembly GCA_011037195.1). NCBI lineage: Eukaryota > Metazoa > Arthropoda > Insecta > Hemiptera > Reduviidae > Triatoma > Triatoma infestans. The sequence goes on from JAAEAF010013908.1 coordinate 123,355, forward strand.
ATTCTCTCTCTCTCTCTGAAAGAGAATTTGTGATTGCATGCGCTTATAACTACAATTCAATTAATAAATTGGTTCCAAATTTTGTAATTGTGTTGTCATGAGCTTTCATATTCATGGATGACAATTTTAACATGCATGTCTCCTGAAAAATACGCAAGAACCTTGCCTAATTTTTTCAAGGATTCTAAATATATAATAATGTTTTGTTTTTTTTAATTTGCAGAAATAGAGATTTCGAAACCATCTTTTCTATTTTAAATTAGACCACATATTACTTTCTCTAACTGCTGTTAAAGGAAGTATTGCGATCATGCCAGATTTTCGAAATTTGAGTTTACATCGGAAATACATGTTTTGAGGTCCACTGAGACCAAAAAAGTGGTTTTTAGAAAAGGATTTATTTAAGTGTGTGGTGTCTGTGTGTGAAAAAAATATTTCAAAAACCAAAAGTAACAGGAAGTTCCCGTTTAGGTACTACCACCGCATCGGATACGAAGATTTTGGGCAAAATATATCAACCGGAAGTGCCACTTTACTGAATATTTTTGTTTTTTGTTTTTATGTGATTTGCTCGAATACCACTCTAACGATTTTCTCTGAAATTAATATATCCACTAATATACAATACAAAGAACTACAACTTTTATTTGTACGTATAAATACTTTAACTTGTTACAAACACAATTCGATCGTTCACAGAACGTTTCACTGGTTCTTTTATTTCATTTCATTTCTGTGGTTCACTACACTGTTTTACCGCAAGCATCTCCTCTAGATGTTCTTCATCTTCTCCAAATCTTCTCTTAAGTGTCCCGTACAAAGTTTTGTCCACAATTATAAATAAAAGACTAATGGAGAAATCGGAAGTAGTTACCGGTGAATACCAATGTGGTTTTAGACCGACCAGGTCTACGGTAGACCATATTTTCACTATTAGGTAAATTTTTGAGAAATGTTATGAGCAAAATGTGGAGGTGCATAATCTTTTCATTGATTTTAAAATGGCATATGACCGAGTGAATCGAGAGAGTCTATTTAAGAGTATGAGAGAACTTGGCTTTCCGGAGAAACTAATCAGACTGGTGGCTATGTGCTCGAGGGGAAGTGGTGGAAAAGCCATGGTCCGAGGCAAAACTTCTAGGGAATTTGAGATCAACTCGGGCCTCAGGCAAGGGGACCCGATGTCGCCGTTATTTAATATTGTTTTAGAGGCGATTATGAGAAGATTATCAATAATTTGTACACTAGAATGGTACAAGTGTTAGAGTAGCCTATGCTGATGATGTAGCTATATTGGCGAGATCTCTGGCAGAGCTAAAGGCGACATTCTTGGAAATGGAGGCAGCGGCCAAAGAGTTTGGTTTGGAGGTTAACTGCCAGAAAATCAAATATATGGTTGTGACCAAGAAGAGAAGGATATTTCGGAACCTAAGGGTGGGGGAATATACCTTTAAAGGAGTCAAAGATTTTAAATATTTGGGCCCAGTGTTAACCTCAAAAAACCGAGGTAATAGAAGATATTTCTGATCGTATGGCTGCTGGAAATAGATGCCTGTGGGCTCTTCAAGCGGTGTTTAGAAATAAAAATGTATCAAGAGCAGCAAAAATAAGACTTTATAAGACAGCGCTGAGGCCGGTATTGCTCAGAAACATGGGTTTTGACAAGTGCAGATGAGCAAAGGTTACATAGGTGGAGAGAAAGATATTAAGGAGAATATTTGGACCTGTGTGGACAGAGGAAGGCTTCAGGATCAGGACGAACCAAGAAGTGGCTGAACTGTTTGGGGAGTCTGATATTTCTTGCATAAAAGCTGGTAGACTGCGATGGTTGGGACACATACACCGGATGGAGGATATAAGGGTTCCAAAGATAGCATTATATGGGCATCCTGGCGGGAGAAGGCCCCGAGACAGACCAAGGCTGAGATGGCTGAGGGATGTAAAGGGCGACTTGGAGGCGGTTGGCCTGCGAAGTTGGAGAACGGCAGCGAGGGACCGTGAAAGATGGAAAGATATAGTGGCTGAGGCTCAGGCCCTTCGCGGGCTGTGATGGCCAGAGGGTAAGAGTAAGTAAGTATCTTCTCCAGATATTCTTCTATGTGACATTCACAATTGATCTCAGGACTTAGTAATAATATTAGCATATTTCAGAATTCTTCTACCCGCAGACCTCTGTGAAACAATCCATCGCTCTTATCTTCTACGGCAATTTTGTTTAAAGTTCTATGACCTTTACCTAAAGGCTCCCTTCCTCTTTAGGTACTTTTTTATTTTTGTTTTCAGGTCTCACAAAATATATTTTTGGCAATCCTTTGAGTTCTTGGATCCCTGAAATTGGCGCTCTTGATTACAAAATCAAAATGAAATATTAGATTAACCTCTTCCCAGACTACGTTCTATCGGTTTAACCTCCAAAACTATGGGGTATCGGTTTAGAGTTTCGCCTCCAAAAAACTATGTTTACTAATTTAGCTTCTTCCCTAGAAATTAGAATCTTTTTGATTGGATCTAATCTAATAGAAAATTTCTCAAAATAATGCGTTGCACAAGCTTCAAATTGAACAAATATGCCAATTAAAAGTTGACAATCGCCGTAACAGAATGTGATGCAGGAGATTTAAAGACAGATTCTTTTTCTGGCAAGGGAAAACAAAAAAAAAGAAGATAATAATCAATTTATATTGATTTACATGTACAAATATTAACAATATTTTCTTTACATACAATATTAACTTAGGATGAATTCTGCACAACTTTGATATAACACCTATAAATAACAGCAATCTAAAAAGTAAAAATAGTGATTGAAAACATTTAATACAATTTTGTTATCAAAATATTGTCTACAATTGTTAAATACTTGCAGTTATAATATTGTATTTAATATATTGTATAGATATTTATATATATAATTTAAATTTATTTTAGCTTACATTTGTTCATCAATTATACAAGCCAATTATACATATTAGTTTTCATTATACAATAAACACTTATCTAAACAGCAGAAAGAAAGAGATTAGATGCCTAGTTCACATTCTTATAAGTATTTTTTTTTTTTCTATTTATTTATTGAATATTTACAACTGCATGGTATATGTAAATGCATCAAGTAAATATGATATAAGATGTAAAGCTGTCTTTTGTTCAAAAGTGTTAGTTTAGAGCGTTTATCAAGAAGTTTAGCCATAAGTCTGAAGCGTTGGATGACGATGATTCGTTTAAGTATCGTGTGGGGATTCCATGTGAGTCGCTTGTCTAAGTATAGTTCAAGAAAACGAACGTGGTCTGCAGGAGAAATAGGAGTATTGAACAAGTAGACGGGTGGGAGTACTTTTTTGTTTAATGTGAAAACTATGTATTGGGATTTATTAAGATTAATTTTTATTCTACGTTTCGTTAACCAGGATTCAAGTGAGTGAAGACGGATTTGCAAGGAGGCCTGGAAAGAACGGGATCGGTTGAGGTGATAGGATTGCTGTATCATCAGCATAGGTGAATAGGCTAGTGTTGGGGTGTATGGGGATGTCGGCAATATAAATTGTATATAAGATGGATGCCAGGATGCTGCCCTGGGGCACTCCAGCTAGGATGGGTTAGATGGAGAAGGTAGATGAGCCTTGGGTGAATTGGAAGTATCGATCACTTGAAAGGGACTTGAATCCTTGTCCTGGAAAGAAAGGATTTCAGGACAAGGTAGGAGGTATAGGGTAGGAGACCCTTGAGCTTCCACAGTAAACCTTCGTGCCACACGCATTCACAGGCTTTAGAAATGTCAAAAAAGAGCCAGCACAGTATTGTTTCAGCTCAAGGGAGGTAGCGATGATCTGCTACATCGCGATGCGCCTGCTGGATAGTAGAGTGACCACTCCGAAATCCAAACTTGTTACAAGTTATTTTTGAACAGTTGTAGAGATCTGAAATATTAAAGTTCCAAACATTCATTTAAATTTTCGAGCTACTTCATTTTCTCTCTCTCTTATTGTTGTAAGAGAAACTAATGCGATCAAATCAAATTTTAGCAAAATGAGTTTTCACCGGAAATGTTTATTTTTAGGTCCCCTAAGTCCGGAAATGAATGTTCTCAGCGAATAGTCGGTATATGTGTGGCTTTGAAAAAATTTAAAAAAAAAAAATGTTAAGGTGAACGTTCAGGTCTCTTTCAGATCTTCGATCGCTCAGGTATCATTACCGCATCTGACACTAAGATTTTTGACAAAATCCATTAATCGAAAAACTATTTTATTAATCGGAAAAGTTTTTTTGTTTTAGGACGGAGCATATTCTCTAGGTGTGCGATTTATATGAGGACCTAAGACAACACCAGTGGCGAAGGATTGGGCTTTCAACTGACCTCGGGAATGCAGTCCTCCCGCTTTTGTTGGCGAATGGTGCAGCCTATGCGGCCTTCAATGATTTTACGAGGCGGCTCTAAGGCACCATATGTGGTGATGAGCGGGGCATGGTCGGTAGGGCGTGCGATGCGAGATTGGGTCTGTTGTGCTCGTTGGGTAGGCGGAGTGAATGTTGGTCTGATTGTAACTTAAAAGCTTATATGGAGCATGAATGAGCCTTTTGTAGGTACGATTTCTAGGTTGCTTTCATTGTAGTATTGCATGAGTATGGTTAGATGTATGGGTATGTTTGACAGAGATACGATTTATTGAGTGCATTTGATAGGTTTTACAGTTCTGTAAAATATTTTTAGTGTAGTTTTTAGTAGCTTTACATCTCCAGGAATACGAAGTACTGGAAAAAAGATGGCGTGGGTTCCTTTTGTTTACCCAAATACATGCGTACCTTTCCAAGAAAACTGATTAATGTATTTAATGTTTGGAAATTATAATTAATAAAGATGCACAATTTTTCCGTTAAAAAAAATTCTATTTGGCAAATATTTTGGAGCTCCATAAATAACTTTGTCCAGAAGCTCCGGCTAAATTTCCGGCTGAACAAGGTGACAGTCAAATTCACGGTTTAATTTATAAAGATTCCACTGTAATGGATCGAATCATCACCGAATCAGTGAACTAATTACTCTCCACTTCAAGTTTACTGAGTTTTCTTCCTTTAAGCTTGTGCAAAATAAGGAGGTACTGGGAAGGAGAAGTTAAAGAGAGTAGCGGCTTGTCTATTATGAAAAGAGTGTCTAACTCAAGGATCAATTTGAATCAATGTGAACTTCATTCTCTTACCGTCACTCTGCCAGCCAATCTGTCACTTTCTTCTCACGCTACCATTCTCTTCGCTCTAACATATTACAGCGTAAAGTTTAATTATTGGCAGTTAATATAATAATAGTGATCAGTATGTCTAATTTTATTCAACCCAAGTATTTTCTCTTCTGTCCAACTCTCAAAAACATACACTACACCACCAAATGACTCTTGGCAAGCTAGTCATAAAAATGTTGTGTCCAACCACATATCTAAATCATATCTTGTATTATTAGTGGTTCTTAACCAGCGTAAAATTGTGTTTGTTCAAGCTGATATTGTCTTTTCTTAATGAGATTACAAAAAAAATTAAGAAATAGGACAAGAAAAAAGAAATGGCAAAAATGCTAAAAATTTTTAGTATAAGTTTTATACGTTAAGCAGAGAGTTTTGTGAAAGCAGATAATTTCACACAAATGACAAACTATTTTATGATTAATTTAAATGATAATAGAATGATGTCATAATAATATTTTTTTGTTAACTTGATAAATATGAAATTATATCAATGAGATAAATATGAAAACAAATGATAGATATAATTTATAAAAATAACTATTACATACTTGGTTTGCTTTCACGGAAGAATTTCAAAAAATTTATAAGAAATAATTACTTATGATCAGAGCACATGATATGAAAAATAGAAAAATCTGGTGTGAAATATTCACACAAGTTCTCTTACTATTATTATTATTATTATTATTTTAAAATTGAGTAATTTTCTTCAAATTCGGGTCCTCACGCGTTGGTCTAGTGGCTAGCGCACTCGCCTTTCGTGAGAGAATTCAGGGTTCGATTCCCGTGAGGGCAAAGTCAGTCCTCACGATGTTGACCCAGCATCCTGATAAAAAGTGGGAAGCTACAGTTATTAGTAGCGCCCTAGCTAGCGAAGGTCGGGTATTAAACGGCGTGGGAACTGCGGCGTGCTTACCATACGCCTTCCATTCTAATCGCCGTCTGGCAAGCTTAGGCCCTTCATGGGGCTAGGGGTCTTCAAATTTCGGAACTTTTACTCAAGGTTTAGATATCTCGGCACATATGTAGCAGTGATGGTGAGAATACATATTAGTTAGCATAAATGGCTGGTAATACAGGAATGTGATTACATTGTAGTGTCTAGATCGAAATCTATAAAACTCTTGAAATTTAAATTCATAGATTCCTAAAAAAATCCTCTTAAATCAATTTTACCGGAAACAATTTTTGAAATAAAAATGATCTGTGCACTTAATCACTTCCTGTAGCTATTTTCAACATAAACAGAAACCCATTTTTATAAAGTGACACTTCCGGTTAGCTAATTTTCTACAAATTTGAAATTCTAACAACGTTCCTTAATATTTCTTAATATGATAAAGATTGTTGGGCTTCCTGTATAATATTATTTAATTATTACAATATTATATAGGGTAAAGCTAGAAGAGATGACGCGGTAGGAGAGAAAACGCAGGCTTCACTTCTCTTGTTTGCAACCACGTGGCGTCATGGAAGTTACTCCTGAAGAGATCAGAAGCGAACATATTGCAAAATTCTTCAGTTATTATGTGTGTTCTAGGAACATTTATACGCACCAGCGTGTGTTTTCATAACGCTTAGTAATTTTTTTTTTATATACACTGTATTAATTGCAATTGAAATGAAAGATTTCCTGCTGTCGTTAAAGTTGGCTCGTAGACCTAGTGTTTACCAAGTTTCATGTCGGCCACCCATGTTACCTTCACAGAGGAGAGGTCTCCTACCAAGGGTACTTCTACCATAGTAGGAGAGATGGCCAAATGTTGTATATTTGTATATTGTTTCTGGAATAAATGAGAATGTCTTTATTTTGAAAAATAACATTTTTTTGCAGATAATAGTAGTTGACATGTTTTATAAGAATTACCTCTTTAATATGTCTCCTATATTTTGATACAGGGCATAAGTTTGAAATGTGCGTCATCTCTCCTTACCCTAATTATAATTAATAATCGCTGCATTTTGAAAATGACAGTTAGGGAAAACGCAATGTTGCATTGGTCTACAGAAATCTCACAAAAATTAATTATTCATTTTTTGATTTTCCATTAAATATTGCAATAAAATGTAATAGGCATTTAATATGTATACATATTAGGCATGAATTTCAACGGAAATACTTAATGACGTTTTTGAGCAAATCGCCAAAAATTAGAAAAAAAATCTGGTGTGAAACACTCACACAACTTTCTCTTACTCCAGTTCTCAAAATGATAATAGACAAATTTTATAGTTTGTGTACCAAATTTAATGACCAATTGTAGAAGTTGTTGGCCGTTAGAAATGATCTGATGTATCTCTTAGTTGGCTGATCGGCCGGGGGTATCAAAAAAACACCAAAAAATTTTTTTTAAGTGTTTTTTATTAATGGCCCGACGTTTCGACAAACATTGTTTGTCTTCTTCAGGGGCTATCTTGTAAATACAGAATTTGTGTGCTCTATTACATGTTCAATTATGACTCATAAACGGAATATCAAGTTTCAACTTTCTGCGGTTTCTCGTTTTTGAGCTATGCTGTTCACACACACACACACTCACAGACCATTTGCTAAAAATCATTTTTTTTGGACTCAAGAGACCTCCAAATAGATATTTCCGGTGAAAACTCGATATCGAAAATTTGACACGATTACAATACTTCCTGTTACTAAGAGGAGTAAGAGGAAGTAAAAAAATATTAATTAGCAAAATCACACATTCGGTTAGTAGGTATTAACGAAAAAACTTTCGGATCAATTAGTCATGATGGTAGTATCTAAAAAGAATGTCAAATTTTAGATTCCTGTGGCTTTACTGAACAGTATTTTTCAGTTTTGTGGAATTTTCACAAAATCAGCTATAACGATTTTCTTTAAACTAAGTATATGAATTACACATGTAAAGAGCTTCAACTCTTTTATTTTTAAACATTTCTCTGGGTAAGCTCATTTAAGTGGGCTTTTAGGGTAGGGACAGGATTATGTTTGCCTCTAATGTGCTATCTTAGTTGATTATACAATTCTACCATCTAGACAGAATTAATTAGCAACAAAATTGATTGCCAAAATTTCCGAGTTTCAAGAAAATTAGTAAACCGGAAGTGGGTTTTTACTGAACAGTTTTTTTTTTTTTCAGTTTTCCTGATTTTCTCCATAAAAATATGGACGAATTTTATTAAATTTGGTATACTAACTATGTGATTAATTTGTCAATTACAATTTTGTAAACTGCCATAAGGGAAAGTTGTGTGAGTGTTTAACAAAGAATCTTTATCAAGTATTTTTGTGTTCAAACGTATTTTTATAAACGTGTATCAAGTATTTTTATGTTACGCTCAAAGACCGAAAGTACTCAATGAGTAATTTCACTGTAAAACATCCACATCGTAAAATTCGTGTTATGGCTCTTATGAAAACGCTCACGAAGCGTTGTGGCAATCAAAGAAAGACCACATAGCGAAATTCGTGTTGTGGCTATCATGCTATATGACCAGAACGAATTGTGGCAATGAAGAAAAGCCATGCCAGGTATGGAACCATATTCGAATACGACGCGCAGTGGTGATTTGCGATATGGGTACTATACTAGTCTCGAAACTTTTTGGTCGATATCCTTAGGAAATATTTTTCGTGCTTTAATAGTGCCAGACAATGTCTTTAATGCTCTTGCTGCTGCTAAAAATTGAAAACCGCTGCATTATGTATTGTCATTATTAAATACAATATAAAGAAATCGTGTCATTAAAATAAAAGGACTTTGTTTATTTACTGGGACTGAATTTAGGATTTGAATTAAGATAGTGAAATCATTTTGTTTGCCTGTTTCTGTAGACCTGATATAGCACAATCTCTTTCAACGTTGTACTCAAGCCGGCAAGTTATAAGCTGTCCGTCGTGATATGGTTACACCAACTATGGCTTTTCTTCATTGCCACAATTCTGTTCTGGTCGTATAGCATGATAGCCACGACACGAATTTCGCTATGTGGTCTTTCTGTGATTGCCACAACGAGTAGTGAGCGTTTTCATAAGAGCCATAACACGAATTTCGCGATGTGGATGTTTTACAGTGTCCGCAACGCGTTGCGAGCTGTTTTTTCGCTCAATGAGCATTTTCGGCCTTTGAGCGTAACATATATATATACATATTTATAAAAGATGTATAAAAGATACTATATTCGGAAAAAAAGGGAATGCTAAACATTCTTACCAACTTTTTATAATCAATAATTCGTTCATCATATGAGAACGAATAAATCGAACTTTTATTTAATTTCTCTTAATTGGTAAGAGGAAGTGTTGCGATAGTGTATTAAATTTTTAGTGTATTAAAGATGTTATTTCAAACTTTTTTCCGAGGAATTTGATTTTTAGAGGCATTCTGGGGATTTGCAATTTTCGTCTTACTCGTAATTAATTTATTATAACTTAATTTGTAAGTTAGATTCTTTCACACACAATAAATCACTAAATAGTAATAAAAATTCCAAGTTTTAGAGCACATTCGCCAGTAATAAGGATTTACATTGTAGTAAAAGAAATTCGTATGATTATTACACACCAGAAACTTTTTTGGCATCAGATTTTCTTTTTGAACAGATTTAGAACCACTTCGATTTATTTACATCTTATTCTACAATGGTTTTTTTGCTTTTGTTTTGTTTTATTATTGATTTCTAATTGTTACTCAATTAAAACTAATGTTTTACATATCTAAATTTAACTATACATGTAAATATATAAGCATACTCATTAATATTTATTTATTTACTTTTATTTTATTTATTTATTTTTATTTTTTTAGCAAATGATATGCTTCTAAATATATTAAAGCTGCCCGGGCTATTTACCTGGCCGATTTGTTTACTACCTTTTAAATCGGTATATGTAAGTATAATGAAAATTAAAATATTATTTACCTCTGTTTACATTATAATAAATAAATTAATACACATAATAATAGCAATTGACTTATCCAAGCTATAATTTAAGTGATATCTACATTTTAAGTGCTTGAAAACATTTTAAATTGGGTAAAACTCATTTCAAAAACAATAGAAAGGGTTCTAGTTAAAAAACAAAAAAAATGGCTGGATTTTGCTTCATTGCATTTAATAATTTCTTTTCATACCACCACCACATTATTGCGCCACTGACACGAGCGTGCTGCAAACCACAATTATGTTATGGCTCCTTAATCATCTTCACAAACATCTCCTAAGTAATAAACTTCAACCAAACATATCCTCAAAAGAGATTTAGAATTTTTTTATAAATTCAAGGGCAGTTTTAGAAGAAGAAAAAAAACATCGCACAATTTAGAAACAAATTTATCAAGAAATTAATATCGACATACAGTCTTGCCTTAGTCGCTAACTCTTTGCTGCTTCAAGTCTACTAATTGATAATTGTAATCAATAAATGTATCAAAATATTTTGTGAATTACAAGTTTTCAAGTAGTTCGTCTTTCTTGATTCGTACAACTTATTTGAACACCTAAGTTTTATTATCCACATTAGAAGCCAGTACCTTCTATGTATGAAATGGTTATTATGAATGCATATATTGGCTGCATCGTAAGCTATAAGGGTGAGTCTCTTCTAAAGCAGCAATGTACTCTCCCCCCCCCCCATGGCGCAACAGCCCATGAAGGGCCAAGTCTTGCCAGACGGCGGTTTGAATTAGGGAGCGTGCGGTAAGCACGCCGCAGTTCCCACGCCGTTCAGTTTCGGCCTTCGTACTCCCAATGTACTCTCTTGCAGAATGCTGTGTAAATGCCAGGCATACAAAATTGTCGCTGCTAGGGCAGGTACTAAATTTGCCTCAGTCATGGTAGATTCTCAAAAGTAATGTTTTCATAACTTCCTTCTAAAATCTTCCTGTAACACTAGCTACTTAGTCGATAAAAGAGTACCAGTCCCAAGAAGGGGTTGCTGCACCTTTCTTTTCCATATTGTAAAACAATTCTTACTCTGTAAGACATTATGCCCTGACACCATTATAGTGCTAGGTTGTTGTATAAGTTTTAATGAATGAAAACAATGCTGAACTTTGAAATTAATAGATGATAATTGATTTTGTTTACAATTACTTTGACTAATCCTTTATTCAATTAAGTACCCAAACGTATTTACCTCTCGCTTGCTATTATAATCAAAATGTCCGAATTGTGATTTACTGCCTACACTACCATAGGCGACAGCCGGAGAAGTTTGTGCACTGGAGAGGAGAGGGAGTGAAGCGGCCATCAAAATACGGCTCATCATATTGGCATAAACGTTCTAAAAGTGGGGACGTTGGTCTTCAAATTCAGTCAAGATCTGGGTCATCCTTCGGTTGCCGATTATGAGAAATCCCTCGAATGTATGAAGTAGAATATTCATAAGCGACCATTCGAGATTTATCTCGAACCGTGGCCATCATATGCCACGGTTTGGACGCCATCTCAGAATGCTAGATGAACAAAATTTAACACAAAATCAAATCGTCATGAATTGTCAGGGCGCCAAGCTAATTAGCGTGTCGATTTGTGCAAAACTTTGCTCCTAAATTCAATAGATGATCGGTTTTGAAAAATAATAATTACAAATTATTATTTTTTTCTCACTCTTGACGATCTAATAGTCTTACGGTGGAATCCATAATCCCTTCTTTCAACAACTCCTATCACTCCAATCACCTTCACGGAGCCCGCGTGCCGCCATTCCTTCTTGGACGTCTTCCATCCACCTCTTGTTGGGCCTTCCTCGCTTCCTCGGCTTTTATTCTAACATTTTCCTCGGCCATCGCTCATTACTCATTCTCTTAACATGACCGTACCAGAACAATCTTCTTGTTTTGATTGAATAAAATAGATATTTTTTCTGCTTGTACGCTATCCCTTATTTGGACATTCGGAATTCGCTGCAACGCGAAAGACCGCAACTTCTCCTCCAAAAATCCATTTTTAGGGCTAAGAGCTTCCGAGCCATTTTCTTTTTTATTGTCCAAGTTTCGCAAGCAAAAAAGGTTGTACCCAAAAGGAAAGAGTTATAAATCTTTCTTTTAGTAGACAGGCCTAAGATTTTTATTTCATAGTACAGAGTTCAATATGCCTAGTACTTTCTTCCTTAATTTATTCTCATCTGCATGTTCTTGTCAGAAGAACCTTCTTGAGATATTAATACCCCGAGATACTTACCCTCTGAACTGCGTACTAAATTCCAGTCCTCTTTATTAGGAAGAACGTCCTCTAATTACAAATTATGAAAAGTGGATATTTTAAGCGTATTTATGTGTCGCAACCAGAGGTTAGCACCAAGTTGGGTGCGGGAAAAAAGTTAAGCTTTTGCGTTTGGTGGAACTTTGAACATATTTCACATTTTGAGCTTGTTCTAGACGGCAGAGCTATTGAGTCAAGATTTTATACTAAACTGTGGATAGAGTTTATGAAATTTTAAAAGCAAGGTATCCCTTTTTTTTTTTTAATTAACCAAAACAATGCTGTTTTGCAACATGCTAACGCTTCTGCCCATTGTTTGCGTTTTTTTTAAATTAGCAGAGTTGGAGGAATAAGAGAGAATGCCTATAGCCCCAAAGTTGCACTATCTGATTAAGTCATTTCAGGTCTATGGTTTGCTTCCTCAAAGAAAGAGTCTAAAAATTTTAAAGCAGTCTGATTAGGATGTAAAATTTTCGCTTTAAAAACCAAAGGAAGTGGTTTACCATCACCCAATTGGAATGCTCGCGGGAAGATGGAAAAAGTGCTAGCAAAAATGAAGATTAATGTTTTTTAAGAATAAAATTTACAAGAAAGCGTTCTTCTATATTTACTTAAAAATAAAACTTGTCTTTATGTAGAAAACGTTTTTGTAACAATCTTGTAGAATGATATACGTAATTTCTAATATTTCAGTGGCACATCTACTTAGTGTTTGAATGGTACAAACGTTGCAAATTATAGCCCATAGAAGTGCAATTTTGTAAGATTTTTATCTTGTAGCTACCTAGGATTGGTTGACATCGACAAATGCGAGAAGCCATTTGCCTCTCTGCCTGCGATATTCAGCGGTATAGCTCAGCCTACTGTTAACATACGTCTCTCAATACTTTTTAAATTTGATCCCCTTTAAAATGAGTTTTAACCAATTATGTTTTATATATTTTAATTTATATATATTATATAAACAAAAATTTAATATATAAATTCTTTATTGTCTACTAAATGCGACATTCACTAAAAAATATATATTTAGGGACGAATAAAAATATTTCTATAAAATAGATTTATATAAAATGGATAATTTCATAAATAATCAACCAGTAAACAATAAAATTTTTTTGGTCTTTGTTATTATGGATTTAGCTAAATTTTATTGGAAATATTTTGTTTGTTATTAAAAAATGAAATTGATATTTTTGTTTTATTACTTTTCGATTAATGATTTTTTAGAATTATTCCAAAATTATTTTGAAAAAACAATCACATTTTTACCAGAAAAAATTAAATGTAGATTGAATGAGTTCATTTTATTTGATGCGTAGACAAGACTAGGATGGATATGGTGATATAAGGAAGGAGACGAGAGTAAAGGAAACAATGGAAGAGAGGATTAAACGGAAATAATGGATGTGGTATGGACACTTTAGAAGAATGCTAGGGAAGATGGCCAAAAATAGTGGAGATCCTTCAGAGAAACAGGAAAAGAGGTAGGCCAGCGAAGGAAGAAATTAAGGAACTGATGGCGGGAAGAAGGCTGACGGATGGTTGGAGAGTTCTGGTGGGAAGGAGTGATCTGACGGTAACCAAAACATTGGGAAAACCGGGAAAAGTATTATTATTATTATTATTTGTCTATGGGGAGGGAGACTCTACGCTATCCAATAAGCCTCACTGGGCTCATATAGCTACCCCAAGAAAAACAACAACAATCCGGTTCTATAACAAAAATCCAGACCCGGATCTAATCCATCTAAGATTCACCGCAATCCGAACAAATCGGACAATAACCTTAAGCGGAAATAGCCTAAGCTCTTCCGACCAAAGGTCTTGAACCTAATTTCCTCACAACCCAAGCAATCCTGTCATAAGATGGATGGGTGTATCCTCCACTGTCACACAGACTCTACGAAATGGATCCGGCATGAGCCCCATTATGTAGGCATGCGCCAGAGATGTCTCATGTAGAGATGTCTCCTTTAACCACAGTGTCCAGTAAGAGATCCAACCAGATGCCTGAGAGCGCTCCGTGAAAAACACAGCATCGTCTCACTAATGGCCTTGTCCGGACCCCCCCCCCCACGACGAGCATCTTGGACTGCCGGAAAACCAACTGAGCTCATCCATAAGGATGAATGCTGTGATGCTGTCCATGTCTAGAAGCCTGACAGACATGTGCCAGAAGACACGCCAACAGCAGGTTCGGGACCTTGGGAAAAGTATAGTAAAGTAATAAAATGGGATAGATCTAAGTGGGATACAAATTACGTACTTACCAAAAAATATCTTAAGCTACATATACTTGAATAGAGTTAAGGATTAACTTACAATTTAAATCAGCTGGGTATTTAAACTTAAAAGTTTCCATATTTCATTAAAACTAGCAACAGGTTATCACAATTTCAATACATTGTATTATATTTAAATAATACTTACAATAAACATCCTTCTTGTCTGATTTCTTATGTATTTGTAGATTTAATGTAAAATATATTATAAATTACGAGATATTGACAGGTATAGCGTTATAACGCCGATAGATAAAGAATATTTCTGCAGTCTATAAAACTGAGTTGGTTAATAAAAAACAATTTCTTTAGAAAAATGAATTTTATGGATTTTCCAGAAAAGTTACGGGGCGTTCAACAAGGATGTAATCTTAGTCCACTTCTTTTCATCCTTTTTTTAAATGATCTCAAAGTAAGGGAGGAATATGGTTGAACGATTGTAACTTGAAATTATTACTATATGCTAATGATATAGTGTTTTATGCATTTTCTTATATCAAGTTACTAAGTATTTTTCGTCATTTCAGAGTATACAATGTACGGATCACCTTCTTGCTAGGGAGTTTTGGGTTAAATACTTAATAAAAGTTTTTAAAATTAAAGCAAATTTGTGATTTTATAACAGTAACTATTTCAATAAGAGTTACTGTATGTGTTTCATCTTCAATTTATTTCTGTTTGGATGTATACTTTGACAATGATAACATGATGAAAGGCAAGTGGCTTTTATGAATAACACTGATGGTGCTTTGTAACAATAATAATAATAATAATAATAATAATAATAATAATAATAATAATAATAATAATAATAATAATAATAATAATATATAATACTACATAAGTACTATAAAATACTACATAATAATACTAATACTAATAATAATAATAATAATGCCAACGATGCGTACGGAAATGACAAAATATTGCATGCACCACCGAAATAGTTGCGAAGAAAGATCTGCTTCCCCGTGCTGAACGGGGTAAGAGCTTTCACTGATTTTGTGAACATACGCAGATAAGTTCACTCAGGGAGTACTTTCATTCGATTCAAGAAAGATCGATACTGCAAGCGGCAATATGTCGAGCTGACACAGAATACACACCTCTCAACCTAAGAAGCAGCAACGTAGACTTCGTAATTAAAACCGACGCGGAAAAATTACATACAATAATCATTACAATAATCCTGGAGAAATAAGCCTCTACATAGAAGTTATGCGAGTGAACTTGGAAAGCCCAAAGTCGACAGGTTGGCGTCGAACGAATGGCTATACCGAGGTTTCTTGTTCCCGGAAATGGAAGGGTTTATGATGGCAATGCAGGATCAAGTAATAAATATAATGTACTACCGCTGGTATATATTAAAGGATAGCAGGATTACTGATGACCGGTCTAGATTATCTCATAGTGACCGGAAGACGATTCAACACATAACTTAGGCTGTCGAGCCATAGCGTAGACTCTATATAAAGCCAGACACGATAATGTCGCCAAGCAGATCCTTCAAAGACTAGCACCGAATAATGGATTACTTAATGAATCCACCCCATATTATAAGTATCAGCCAGCAAGCATAATGAAGAATGAAAGCTGCAAACTTGATTGGGACAGAAGTCTGATAACAGACCTGCATATCTCACACAACAGGCCAGATATCATCCTATTAGAAGAAGAAATGCATTTAATAGATGAGGCAGTCCCTAACAGTGAAAATTTGTCGTCCACCTACAACGATAAAATTCAGAAATATATTCAGCTTTCTAACGAAATTGAGCCAATGTGGAATGTGGGGATTGTAAGGATAGTTCCTATTGTCCTTTCATTAACAGGTGTGATTCCCTACTTCTCTGAGGAGAAATATTGAGTCGCTATCTATTGACGAAAATTTATACGTTAATCTGCAGAAGTCTAGATACATACCACATAGTGCGACATTTTTTTAGGTTTCTAATCTAAAATGGTTAATTTATATAGCTGTTCGAAAAAATTCCCAGCTATAATAATCGCCAGGATCTCACTGAGAATATATAATAATAATAATAATAATAATAATAATGAATTATGGCAAAATATTAAAATGAAACATGAAACCAAAAAAAAAAAAAGACTGAAGAGCTCCAATGAAATCGATCCATGACCACAAAATGAAGCATGCCATCATAGCAAAATTCTCGGCAATTAATATTTTTGAATTTTTATTTTTTCTTAATCTTTAAATATATCAAAAAATGTTAGCCAAATACCATTATAACATAATTGATGTTTACTGGTTGATTTAACATTAAAAGCATTTAAGTATTAATTATTATTAATTGTTATTATTTTGTGCTTGAATTTCCACTAATTTATAAATTCTTAATGACTAGATTTGTATTATTTTATTTTTTTTTATATATATAATCTTTGAGTTTGGCGATTTGCATTCATAGTAATTCCAATTATAAAATTTTCCCATATACATATATATTGTTTGCGAAGAATTGGCGATTTGCACATACAACCCAAATGTCTTATAAATACCCCCACCACTTTTCCTTTTTCCTGTTAATACAATTATATATAAAAAATGACATATTTCCGGTAAACAACAAATTAGTCTTATCATACATATAGAGTTGGTGGAAGGGGACCAACCAGAATAACCAAAATAAATTTGAAATCTAACGACATAGATGGCTCAAAACTGACTGAAATCAATTTTTTTTTTTTTTAACTGTCATAAAAATGATAGGTTTATATTTGTGCAGTTAGCATTCAATCGAAAAATCTATTCCGTAAAGCAGCACTTCCGATTAACCGTTTTTTTTTTTCTTCAAATTTGGAATTTTAGTAATGCTTTCAATGTATATTATTAATATTACAAAAGTGGTAGAACTACCAATCCTATAGAATTAGTGAAAAACTTAATCTTACTTAATCAATTTTCCCCGTGGAAATGTTTCAAATAAAAGTGAAAAGTATTTAGAAAAACCTCCGCATTTTTACCGGTTTTCCTAATAGGAGGCATTGTCAACTCAGGGGACACCTGATGAAGCTGGGCTTGGAGAGTGACAGCATGTGCAGATTTTTTTGGGGAGATGAAAGAAACTCCCAATATATTCCCTAACGGTCTGCGATGCTGCCTGCCATTCAGAGAAGATTTAGGAACCAGATAGTTACCAGGAGGAGGAGGAGGAGAATATGCCCTCCCTAGAGCCCCCACCAGAGTATTAGGTTTATTTAAAACAAACTCCGCATTTTTATAGGTTTTTCCTCACACGAGGCATTATCAACTCGGGGGACGCCTGATGAAGCTGGGCTTGGAGAGTGGTAGGATGTGCAGATTTTTTTTTTGAGGGAGATGAAGGAAAGTCCAATATATCTCCTAACGGTCTGCGATGCTGCCATTCAGAGAAGATTTAGGAATCTGGGTAGTTACCAGGAAGAGGAGAGGAATAATACACCCTCCCTAGAGCCCACCAGGGTAATAGGATTTTCAGCTCCCTTCTCCCCCCCCCCACTGTCGTCTGGCTTCGATGGCTAAAGTGAGAAGGAAGGTGGCAGTCATGCTACAGTATCCCCTAGTTCCCTGCTACTTCTAATGGAAGCTACGCTGGATATCTTGGGCAAAAAGAAAGACGCCATCCCAGCTTGACTGATCTTTAATAACTATTTCAACACTAATGACCAAAGTTGTCGATCCGCAAAAAAAAAAAACACAAAAAAATAACGTTGTACTTTCGGTTGATGGAACTTTTTCGACACTTTCGTTCATAGATGGAATATGAAGTTTGAGCTTCATGCTTTTATTTTATTCACACACAAATATATATATATATACATTCGCTAAAAACATTTCACATTTTTTCATATTCAGAGGACCTCAAAACATGTATTTACAGGTTAAAACACAATTTTGAAAATCACAATCTTTGGAAAAACTCAAATTTGTTACGACTAACTTTTACTAGGGGTTAAAAGAAATTAAAAATACATAATTATACTCAATTATTTAAAAATATCTAAAGTGGTCCCAAAAAGCGTAGTTACATAAATGTAACGGCAAGAGAGAGAACACAAGCCCGACTGAGAGAAAACAGACTCTCTCTGGTACTCTCTGACTTAAGCAGGCTAGAGTGGGGAGAACCTGTATATAAGCCAGTGAGAGATCTAGACATCTATCTATCAGATTCAACCATATACATCACATCGTGTCATAACTCTACTCTAACCCTTTATTCTATAAAAAACATTACAAGTCCAGTGCAGTTCGGGTAGACTTATAGCCATATTATAACAGTGTCTTCGTATCTCGTTTAATTAATCAATCCAAATTTCTCTGCTCATCAACTCCATTACAGTAATTATGGGAGAGGAAACTCACTGGGTTTGCTTATAAGAAGAGAAGCGATTATGTTCAATTCTTCGATAGCAGTGGAGGGAATCCACCTTCTGAACTAGTCAGCTATCAAAAAAAGGTTGCCGCATTTCCTCGAACAGGAAGCAATATAAAAAAATGGACAGCAACAATTGCGGACAGCTGTGTGTAACATTATTTACTTCTTTTTATTATTATTATTTAAAGGCGCGTCAACATCTATGGTCATTTGAGCCCGGATCCTTCTCAGTGCACTGCCGGTCTCCGGACAGTGTTCTCTCGTTACCGATAATACTGCCCATCACCGTATAGTGAAGCCTGTTATAGTAAAAATTTAAGGGTAGCGCGGCTGGATTCGAACCGAGGATCTCCGCGTTGCTAGTCCAACGCGCTACCCACTGAGCTATCCCTTCTCTGCTTTACTGCTTTTGATAGTTGTCACATTATTACACGGTAGTAAAAAAAAAGTTACTTATCTTTTAATGGTTTTAGATGAAGATGTAATTCTCAGAAACTCCCTCAATATTTATGAATTTCATTCTAAGCTAATAAATTCTAATTAAAATTCTATCACAATACAAAACATTTAAATTAAGAGAAAAGTAAACAAAAAAATCAATGAAACTCATGCCTTTAACTCATTTTTTATTATTTAATGTTTGGATTTTATGAGCAAATAGACCTAATTAGTACCTACAATATAGTAAATGAATATAACCAATTATTAGTTATTACTATTAGTGCAAATTGCCAACTCATGAGATTTTTTTATTTATTTTGTAATTAAAACACTAAAATTATAATTTTTTTTTTTTTTAAATCTGTATAAAATATAATGACACAAATATATTTATTTATTAAATACATTTTATTAATTATATCACTGTTCACCAATGAGCATTTTAGTTAGAAACTTAAAAAAAATATATATATAAATATTTTTAGGAAATTGATGTAATTAAAAACAATTTCAAATAAATTTTTGGAAGTTATTGATTTTTTTTTTTTTTTTTTTTAATAAATTCCTGAAGGAGTAGGATTTAGGGTCAACAGAAAGGGATAAAGTATTCAGGAATATTATAATCAATCATCAAAGCTTCTTTCTGCTTTCTTTGTTACCCCATCATCAATTTGAATATTTTCTATCTTTCTATCTCTTTTAACACTAACTTAGACGGATGCTGAATCATGGACCAGATGCAGTCAAGAATTATTAAATGTAGAAGCTTGTGATAGACTTGCTTCTGAATGCCTTGCAGAATATGTTACCCGGCCGGCGGTTGTATTAGTAACTCCTGCAGCAGATCCTTCGCTACTGCGACTTCTATTTCTTCCGCTCAGACGTAAATAACCACGCAATCGTTCCTTTGTTGATCTGCACAAACAGAAAAAATAAAAAAAATTAAAATAATTGATTAAATACTTTCTTTTTAATCTGGCTACCTGTAGAGAGCAGTCAGCCATAAAACTTTGCTTACTTGAAAATGATTTTATATTAAATGTGTGCGTGAAATGTTTATGCGGTCATAAGTTGCTTATCACTAACCCCCTCTACTAAACCCTTGAAATCCATTTTTCCGGGTTTACTTATCGTGATGATTACAGTTTATGGTCAAAGTGATTAGTAAGTAACTGTAATATCAGAGACATTTTCCGTGGTAGCCTGCTTCATTTTGTGGTCATCGACCGGTTTCGGGCGTTCGCCCATCTTCAGGATGCGTTTTTCAGACAGTGTGCCAACACAGACTCGTACAGAGACTTAGTTTCACACTACTCAGTGTGTAACTGAGTTAGTGTGAACTAAGTCTCTGTACGAGTCTGTGTTGGCACACTGTCTGAAAAACGCATCCTGAAGATGGGCGAACGCCCGAAACCGGTCGATGACCACAAAATGAAGCAGGCTACCACGGAAAATGTCTCTGATGCTTTCCAGCTCTGCGGAACCAACCACCACAACAAACTGTAATAGTTTTTTAATTATTTGCAACTACTATATTTATCGTTATTAAATCAGAAAAGTACGATTTTTCAGGTGGCCCTAAAGGTAATCGATAAGTCTTGGGTCTATTGATCGTGATGGCCATAAAATAGAATCTCAGTTTCCATTCAAAGTGAAAAAAACAAAAACAAAAAACAATGTAATTAACATTCCACTTGTCAA
This sequence comes from Triatoma infestans, assembly GCA_011037195.1. Taxonomy (NCBI): domain Eukaryota; kingdom Metazoa; phylum Arthropoda; class Insecta; order Hemiptera; family Reduviidae; genus Triatoma; species Triatoma infestans. Next base: position 144,577 of record JAAEAF010013908.1, read on the forward strand.
CAATGGACGATGGACACCCATCTTATTGTAAAAATAGCATTCAATCGGCAGCAAAAAAAGTCGACTCCCAGCAGTTCAGAAATAACAAATCTCAAGAAAGGAGGCCCTAATGGACTGAAAATTCTTGTATGAAATCTTCACCTGGCCTTCTCTTATTGCTTATTTTATTTATTTATTTATTATTATTTAAGGCGCGTAAACATTTTTGGTCACTGGCGCCCAGAGCCTTCTCAGTGCACAGCCGCACTCCGGACAGTGTTCTCTCGTTACAGTCAACACTGTCCATCACCGGACAGTGAGCTGTAAAGGCTCCTAGGAAGAAAAAATGTAAGGGCAGAATAGCTGGAATCGAACCAGTTTCCTACGCCATGGAAGTCCAGTATGCTAACCACTTACCTATTTCCCGCTCTCTTACTGATTATTATTACAATTCTAATTCACAATTTCTTTTTTTTTTTTTACTAAAAAATTTATTTGGGCTTTCATTATATCATAAAGTTGATGTGGTTTATACTTTTTTACTATTGTATACTTATTTAATTCCATCTGTTGGTCTATTATCAGATACCGCTCAGATTTGGGGATGGCACAAAATCTAATTGAGGTAAAAAAACTTTTATATTTTTTTATTAAAAAAAAATTGTGTGAAACACTCACACAACTTTCACGCACACCAGTTCTCAAAATTATAATTGACGAATTTTATAGTTAGTGTAACAAATTTAATGAAATTCGTCAAAAACTGTTCAGTAAAAGCGCACTTCCGGTTTACTAATTTTCTTGAAATTTTTATAATCTATCATCCAATTATACTTTACCAACTATGAGCCCACTTTAGAGAAACACTCCACCTTTAAAAATGCCCTTGAATGAATTTTTCCAGAGAAATGTTTGAAATAAAAGTTGTAGATCTACGTATATATAGTTTATATGGGAAGTTTTAAGAAAATGATTGGAGCCATTTTTGAGAAAATCACAAAAAAGTGAAAAAAATTATTTAGTAAAAGTGGTAAAGTAAACGCACTTTCGATCATCCGATTTTTTTCAAATTCGGAATTTCAACAACATATTTAATTCTAATTAACATTATTTAGATGACAGAATTGTCTAATAAACTGAAATAGCACTTTAGATAAAAACCTAACCCCACCCCTCTCCCAAAAAGCCCTTAAATGAATTTTCCCGGAGAAATGTTTCAAATAAAGGTTTGTAGCTCTTTGTATGTGTAGTTGATATAGTAAGTATAAAGAAAATCGTCGGAGCACATTTTTGAGAAATTTGCAAAAACGTAAAAAAAAAAAAAAAAACTAGTAAAGTGGTACTTCCGGTTGAGGAATTTTGTGAGATAACGTACCGTAGAAAGTTCAAACTTGATATTCCGTTTAGGTATCATCATGGGATCTGACAGTGGTTAATCTGTAAAAATTACACAACTATACTGCACCATTATTACAGTATAATGTACCACTTTACATGTTTGGTTTTTACTTTTTTGCGTTTTTATCAAAAAATGGCTCCGACGAATTTCTTTAAACTTGGTATATCAACTATACGTACAACGAGCTACAACTTGTATTTAAAACATTTCTTTGGAAAAAGTTCATTTAAGGGCAGTTATGGGGGAGTGTTAGGTTTTAATCTAAAGTGCTATTTCAGTTTATTAGACAATTCTGTCATCTAAATAATGCTAATTAGAATTTAATATATTATTGAAATTCTGAGTTTGAAAAAAATCGGATAACCGGAAGTGCATTTACTTTACCACTTTACTAAATGATTTTTTTCATTTTTCACTCTTTCGCAATTTTCTCAAAAATGATTTCGCGATTTTCTTGAAACTTCTAATATAAACTAAACATACAAAGATCTACAACTTTTATTTAAAACATTATTTTTGGCTACTTAGATTTATCCTTTGGTGAAATTAATTTCTCATTTGCTCAGTTTTTCATTGGTACCCCCTTACGATAATTTCTAAATCTGGCCTTGATAAAATAAGAAGTTTAAAGTAAATAAGCCATTAGGAACGCCTAGCAAGCGAGAGAATCATCAAAAGATTCATCCTAAATTATACTGGCAGAACTCAGAAACGACTGATATGGCTCAACTAAGTATGAAAGGGATTCTAAAATTTTTGAAATTTAAAAAAGATGTTTAGCTTTGGGAGACCAGAATTCTTAATGAGCTATAGCGCGATACAAGAAGTAGAAGAAGAATTCGTTTCTTTTTTTCTACTTCCTGTTACTCCTAAGAGGAAGTATTGTAATCGTGTCAAATTTACGATATCGAGTTTTCACAGGAAATATCCGTTTTGAGGTCCCCTGAGTCCCAAGAAAATAGTTTTTAGCAAGTGGTCGGTGTGTGTGTGTGTGTGTGTGTGAACAGCATAGCTCAAAAACGAAAAAACGGTAGAAAGTTGAAACTTGATATTCCGTTTAGGTATGTATATCACTATGGGATCTGACAGTACGTTATCTATCAAAATTCCTCGACCGGAAGTACCCCCTTACAAGTTTTTTTTTTTTTATGTGTTTGCGATTTTCTCAGAAAAGGCTCCGACGATTTTCTTCAAACTTAGTACATCAACTACACATACAAAGAGCTACAACTTTTATTTGTAACATTTTTCCGAGAAAATTCATTTAAGGACACTTTTGGGGGAGAGTAGGGGTTAAGTTTCTATCTAAAGTGCTATTTCAGTTTATTAGACAATTCTATCATCTAAATAATGGTAATTACAATTAAATATATTGTTGAAATTCCGAGTTTGAAAAAAATCGGATAACCTGAAGTGCGTTTACTTTATCACTTTACTAAAATTTTTTTTTCACAGTTTTTGTTTTTTACGTCTTTACGATTTTCTCAAAAAAATGGCTCCGACAATTTTCTTGAAACTTCTTATAATAAACTGATCATACAAAGATCTACAACATTTATTTGAAACATAGGAGGGGGCGTTATATTTTTTTCTAAGATAGATTATACAATTCTATCATCCAAACAAAATTAATTAGAAATAAAATAGATGGCCAAAATTCCTGAGTTTCAAGGAAATTAGTAAACCGGAAGTGCGCTTTTTCTGAACAGTTTTTTTTTTTTTTTTAATTTTCGACGATTTTCATTAAATTTGATACACAAACTATAAAATTTGAAAAATTATAATTTTTGAGAACTGAGACAGTTTGGTGAGTGTTTCACGCTAGAATTTTTTTTTCTTTTTGTAATTTTATTTTAAACAATAGATGTGGGGGGGGGGGGGTTAAAGAGTTTGATTGGATAGGAAGAATTCTATCCTAATTTTGAATTCTATTAATGCTTCTAATGTGTATATTAATATTATGTATAGTATAGTAATTAATATTATACTGTAAAGTGGTACCTTAGAGGTAAATTTAACGATACTGTTTCCGCCGGAAATCCGGAACAATCACTGATTTTCTAGAAAAATTGTTGCAAATATAAATGATGATCAAGTTTCAAGAAAATCGTTGTTTTCGAAAAAAATAAAAAAAATAGAAAATTGAAGAAAAAAAAAAAACACATTCAGTAAAGAGTCGCACATGATGTATTTGATGTATTCAGCCCGAAATGTTCGTGTTTTGTGCGGTGATAGTACCTAAACAGGTTACCAAGTTTTGAGTTTACTACAATTTTTGTTTTGAGATTTTCTGTTAACACACACAACACACTTAAACAAACAAACTATTTTTTGGGAGGGGGGGATTCAGGGGGCTTCAAAACATATATTTCCGGTGAAAATTTAAATTTCGAAAATCTGATACGATCGTAATACTTCTTATTATTATGGGGTAAGAGTAAGTAATATATGTTCAAATATTTTTAGACATATAATGTGGACTTAATAAGTTTTTTATATTTAGATAATTAGATGTTAGCATATACTATGCCATAGACCGGATGCTCAATTATTACGGGTGTTACAATATGCTGTCATTAAACCCAACACACTATCTATTTCCTGCAACAAACATTGCTCATCTTATGTTTCTATAAATAGATAAATATATATCTTGTTTTATTGAAAATGCAAAATGATTATTTATAATCATTGAACTTATTCCTGTTTATAATTATCTAGACTTTGATAAGAATTTTTTTTTGTTGGATCTAATCTAAAATAAACGAAAAAAACAAACTAAAAGGCTATTAATTTAAATAAATTGTTAAAAGCCAGAAATTCTAGGAAATATTGAAAAATTATGATATTATTTTTTGCTACTTAGATTTATTATCCTTTGGTAAAATTAATTTCTCATTTGCTCAGTTTTTCATTGGTACCCCTCACCCCCCTTTACGATAACATCTAGATTTAGCCTTGATAAAATAAGAAGCTTAAGCTATTTAGAACGCATAGAAAGCGAGAGAATCATCAAAAGATTCATCCTAAACTGTACTGGCAGAACTCGGAAACGAGTGACATGGCTCAACAAAGTATGAAAGGAGATTCTAAAATATTTTTAAAAGGGCATTGGGAGATCAGAATTCTTAACGAGCTATAATAGCGCGATATAAGAAGTAGATTTTGTTATTTCGTGTTTTTTTTTTTTAATTTTTTTTTTACTTTCTCTTACTCCTAGTAAGAGGAAGTATGGTAATCGTGTCCAATTTTCGATATCGAGTTTTCCGTCACCGGAAATAGCCATTTTGAGGTCCCCTGAGTCTAAAAAAGTGTTTTTTTTAGCAATGGTGTGTGTGTATGTGAACAGCATAGCTCAAAAACGAGAAACCGTAGAAAGTTGAAACTTGATATTCCGGTTTAGGTATCACCATGGGATCTGACAGTACGTTATCTGTTAAAAATTCCACAACCGGAACTACTACTTTACTAGTTTTTTCTTTGTTTTATTTTACGTGTTTCCGTTTTACTCAAAAATGGCTCCGACGAAGTTCTTCAAATTTGGCACATCAACTACACGTACAACGAGCTACAACTTTTATTTTAAACATTTCTTTGGGAAAATTCATTTAAGGGCAGTTATGTGGGGAGAGGTGAGGTTAGGTTTTTATCTAAAGTGCTATTTCAGTTTATTAGACAAATTCTGTTATCTTTATAGTGTTAATTAGAATTGAATATGTTCTTGAAATTCCGAGTTTGAAAAAATCGGATAACTGGAAGTGCGTTTACTTTACCACTTTACTAAATGATTTTTTTTTCACTTTTTCACAATTTTCTCAAAAATGGCTTCGAGATTTTCTTGAAACATCCTAAATAAACTAAATATACAAAGATCTACAATTGTTATTTAAAATATTTCTCTGGTAAAATACATTTAAGGGCACTTTTAGAGGAAGGGTGGGGTTATATTTTTCTTTAAAGTGCTATCATAGTAGCACTTTATACACTAGACATAATTATACAATTTTATCATCCAAAGAAAATTAATTAGAAATAAACAGATCGCCAAAATTCTGAGTTTCAAAGAAATTTGTAAACCGGTGCTTTTACTGACTTTTTTTTTTCAGTTTTCGACGAATTCCATTAAATTTTGTACGCATACTATAAAATTTCTCAATTATAATTTTGAGAACTGGCGTATGAGAAAGTTATGTGAGTGTTTCACATCAGTTTTTTTTTTGTAATTTATATGGATGAATCTCATATTACAAATCGAATTCAATTTTTCTTATAAAATTAATTATTAATTTTGCCTCGATAGCAGGAATAAAGCATGCAATTGAAAGAGCAATAAACAATGTTCAAACATGCCATGGACTTTAGATTTGAAAACCAGCCGCATCAAGCGCTAGCATCTTGCCTATAGGCGCACTTCAACTACGTATTAGCTCTATCGCATCCTTTGGACGAATGAACCAAGTTTCTCTTAGAAGCACTTTCTAGCTCTCCATGAAGAGTAGGAGAAATTGGGATAAAAAGCCGGAAATCTGAAGATTTTAACAAGTTTTACATCCTTTTGAGGAATAAATAGAGGAGAGAGTGATGATGTCAGTAGGAGTGAGATAAAATGGTAGTATTGGCTGATGCAAGTCGCTGGACCATGCGTTATGGCTGTTCAAATCTACAAGTGAAGATGCCTAAACAAGCTAAAGAAGTAAACAGTCAGTCACGCATTCAAGAGCTTACTGTCTGTCTCTACGCATCCCTGCTAAAAGCATGTTACAATCCAGAGAACCTTCACCAACTAGCAACCGCCTATTGGAAATAGAAAGAGTTCTAACTAGCAATAAGGCTCATCAATCGACTTACATCAGCCAACGCTAACATTTTACATCACGCTACCAACATCATCACTATATCCTCTATTTTATTGTTCATAACGTTCGCTTATAAAGTTGTCACAGATATTTTCCGTGATAGCCTGCTTCTTTTTTGTGGTCATCGACCAGTTTCGGGCGTTCACCTATCATCAGGATGCGTTGGTCAAACAGTGTGAAAACACAGACTTGCACAGAGCAAATTCAGTTTATTCACTCTGTATAAACTGAATTTAATTTATACACGAGTTTGTTCACGAGTGTAAAAAGCTGAATTTGCTCTGTGCAAGTCTGTGTTATCACAGTGTTTGACAAACGCATCCTGATGATGGGCGAACGCCCGAAACGAGTCGATGACCACAAAACGATGCAGGCTATCACGGAATATATTTCTGATGCTTTCCAGTTCTGCGGAATCAACACTACAACAATTATGCATAAGTTGTATTTTGTTTCTTTATTTACATCACCTTCTATTCTGGATACCACACTTGCACTAGAAGCCTTCAAGTTGTGGAAAATAAGACTTAAGGAAGTGCACTGAAGCGGGAGGAGTGTACTTTGAGCATCAATGATAAAGTTTTCCTGAAATAAATAACCACTTTCTCAGATCTCAAAAAATGTCTGAGGATCCTTGTATTTGTTGTGCAGAACTTGAGGTAGACTGTAGTGGATCCAGGGCTCATGGATAGAAGTTTTGGATAGCTAGGCAAGGACAACCATAAAAATATGGGATACCATTGGATTTCGCAACCATATATTGCTGAGGTTAATATTGCAACTCCATCATCAACAATTTTCACAAAACTTGCTGAAGAGTTCAGCAAGTAATTTTTCCTGCTCTATATAATAAAATTGAGTTATAATATGGTAGGTACAAATTAATTTAATAAAACTTCAGTTTACCGGAATATAAAGCTATATGAGGATAGTTTTAACATTATATAAAGCATAAACATCATCCGAGGGAGTAATATTTTACTGGAATTATGACATAACAATATGTTTAGGAGTTAACTCAGGTGAAGAAGTTTTGGGATATTGCTTGCCCTTCCACATATCCCCACGACTTTATTTAATTCTCAGAGAGTGTAGGTTTACCAAGGTGTTAACCTGGATATAGCTTTGCCGCAACTTATAGGCATGTAGACAATAAACTATAACTTTTACAAGTATGCTTCTAAATTATTTAGAAAACAAACTTGAATTGTAGATACATTTAATATGATTAAAAAGTAAATATTCCCAGCAATTTGTTAGTATTCTAGATATTTACTTTATCTGACATTTTAATTGGAAGAAATACAAGCTCGAAAAATTTTTGAACTGAGTATTTACTAGGCATATAATATCACCTAAAAAATACGATTTTACTGAATAATTTTCTTTTTTCTGTTAAACCCAATTTTCATGAAAATAATTTGAATTTTCCTTAAACAGTATATTACGTTCTCACGCGTTGATCTAGTGGCTAGCGCAGTCGCCTAGTGCCCTTTCATGCGAAAATTCAGGGTTCGATTCCCGCGAGGGCAGAGTCGGTGTTGACCTAGCATCGTGTTAAAGAGTGGGAAGCTACAGTTAGTAGCGCCCTAAATAGCGAAGGCCGGAATTAAACGGCGTGCTTACCAGACGCCTACCTATTCAAATTTCAAATCGCCGTCTGGCAAGCCTAGGCCTTCATGGGTGCCATAGGTTTTTTTCCCCCCCAAGTATATTACTGTTCTAGAAATCAGGGTCTCAAATGTGAAGTAGTTCTTCAAGGCCTCAAGGCTCACTGTGGTCTCCGAAATTCATTCTGCTGTTATGCATTTCTGGGTTTCAAGGATGTTTCTGCGATTTAAGGTGTGGTTTTTAAATGCAACGAAGCACGTAAATTTTGGTTGGATAGTTTAATCAATAGACGTCCCCACATACAGGCAAGGGGGTAACGATTATTTATACATCGCCATTTAGAGCGCTATCCTCCATAATACCGAGATTCACGAGAGAGGGAGATCGCCGACGCTAACCTGAGATGCCATCTTTTCTATGAATACTCCTTTATGATGAGTTTCTTATCTTGAAGTTCATTTTTTCATGTTAATTTTGAAGTTGTGTTAACAAGAATATTTAAGTGTTTTGCTTACTTCACATTCAAGTGTTGTATTTTCTACTCGCAGTATCGCAATTATTTCTTGTACTGCATATACTTACAGCCTCATGTTCGTGATACTTCAATCATTTTGTTGATCATTTAATTCATGATTTAAAGCCATAAAGGGTCCTTAAAGCTGTGGTGATCTCAACTTTAATCGAATTCAGGCAGATCAACCTTAGCAGATGCAAGCAGCTTATACTAACTTCATACAAACCATATGTGAGTACAGATAATTCTCCTGTTTTTCCCATCCTTATATCTGTTACTCGCTATTTACCTTTTAGTTATTGTAAGCTGGCAGATGCCATTTGTGCGATATTGGAAATCGCCCTGAAAGGTAATCTATCGTTTTTCTATTAGTGCCTTCAGCATCAGTTAATTGTTCATATGTACTATTAACTGTTTAACTGTGTTTCAAGGTAGGTGTCGCTTGACTGCCTGCTTAAATCATACGTTCCGGTTGGACATAATCTCTGCACCACAGTGAACAAGTTCTGATTTCCGGAAATGTGAGAGGCTTAACATTTGCAGGCAAGTAAATTCTCTTTAACTTTTCTTACTCGGCCTCAGTAACCAATACTTCAAGTACTTCTGTATTCCATTTGAGAGTTAGTCAGTTCTTCCTCTAGCAGTATTATACTACATATTTATTCGTTTGCTAACAGATTCTCAGGTTCTACAATCTGTCTAATTGTAGTGGTCCTCCGAGTGATGTGAAAGCATCTTCCAACCAGCAACCTCATGGACAGCTCTGGAAGGGATTGTTTGCATTCAGATAATCGGTGTAATTCCCAGGGCTTAATCACTAATCAATGTACGTTTTTAAGCCTAGTTGTGAGGCAAATGGACTGGAGAAGCAATTAATTCTTCAATAAATAATAAACTTGTTGTTGTACCAGGACCGGTTGTTTTTCTGTCCTTTGTAGCTACACTACCCCATTTCCTATTTATTTCAGCAAGACCTGCCTATGGTCTCCTTTCGGAGTTCCTGCAGAGTTCTACATTCCCGGAAACCAGCTTATGGTACCGGATGATTTACTTTACTGGGCTTGCAAATACGTAACACTTACATTAGCACTATCTTGAGATAAATCAAGTTTAAAGCCGTTTCTGCCATCTCGCCCACAAATGGGGCAGCAACGCATAAGAAGAAGAGAAAATGTAAGGAGTAACACCTCAACGGTTGACGATCAAAAGACCACAAACCGCAAGAAAGGGACGTAGTAGAAAAAATAGGTTTTACTCTGACTCTTCTAGGAAATGGTTATGATGCTTCCAAGATGCAGATGAGGTGTTCCAGGAATTAAAAAAAAAAAAAAATAAATCCTCGAAGCGTAGTTTTATTTGAGGAAATTAGCTTGCCTTTACGAAAGAAAGAAACAATATGTTCGGTCGGTTACACTAGGTGGAGACTGGGTAGGCTGTTAACGAACAATATCTTCGATTCCAAGTTTGACGAGGAATTTCGTGCTAAACTTGAAACATCAAAAAAAAAAAAAATAGAATTGCAACTTACATCAGATTGTGGAAATATTTCATAATTAGGCAGACCTGTTACATTGGAAAATATTGTCGTCCTTAGCTTAGTCTTTCCACTTCCCGAATAAAAGGTTCAGTAAGCATGAATATAATGAGCCCACCAAGAGTAATCCGGAGTGCATACCGCCTCCTTAGCGAGAAGAGGATACCTTATCTTATATCCCATTTCAATAGCTTCACAAATAATTCAGTTTAGTGGTCCTTGCCATTAATCTGCCTGATTCCAGAGCCCTCTACGCCGCCTTGCCTATCAATGTTATATAATTGAAAAGAGTAAAAGAAGATGGTAAGTAATTATCTTTAACAGCTCGAACCCAAGAACTAAGATAAAACACAGGTTCTTTATCTCACTCTTGCTGATTGATGAAAGCTCTAATGTCCCACGGTGCAACGTCGCTCCCAGAGAATTCCATTAAAAACCCAAGAAATAAGCATGTCAGTAATTTTTTCCATTATCAACATTAATTAATTAAATTCTGCACCATATTTCTTGGCCATTTCCTAGAAAGGTACTATCAAAACGTTTGTATTTGTTAGAATACACTATACAATTTACTTTCTTTAACTCCTGTTAATGTTAAGAAAATGTTTTGTGATTCCGTAAGTACGAAAAAAATGTTGTTTTTTTTCTTTGGAGAATGGTCTGTATGTGTGTGTGTGTGTGTGTGTTTTAGCAGAATACCACATAAACGAAAAATCACAATATTTCCCGTTTAGATACTACCACCACATCAGGCTAATGTTTCGGACACCAGATTTTTGTAAAGTATACATTTTGAGAGTTTGGTTGATGACTAAGTCTTTTCCCTCATAGTACAGACTTATTTTTTTTTTTTTCCAGGAAACCCGTTACTTTCTTTTTTCATTTCTTTGTAATATACTATTTACTTCCTTGAGCAAGGCAAGCAGCCATATTCTGCTCAGACGGTCTGTTATTTCGTTTTGTAAATTACTTCTTTAACAATTTTCTATTGCTTCTCTGAAGACATCCTTGTTATTATTCATTGTACAATATTTGTAGTGTGGGTTGGTTCCGCAGAGCTGGAAAGCATCAGAGACATTTGCAGTTTCGGTAGCCTGGTTTATTTTGTGCGTTCATCGACCGGTTTCGGGCGTTCGCCCCATCTTCAGGATGAGTTCTTCAGGACAGGGTGGCCAACAACAGGACTCGTACAAGGAATTTAGTTTTCACACGAAACTTTCCTTTGTGTTGATTCCGTAAGTAGGGAAAAAAAAAAATGTGTTTGTTTTTTTTTCACGTAAATATAGTAGTGTGAAACTAGTTTGTCTGTTTACGGTCTGTTTTAAGAGGCAACTGCCTGAAGAACGATTCTGAGGATGGGCGAAAACGCCCGAAACCGGTCGAGACCACAAAAAATTGAGTGGCTTTACACGGAAAAATGTCTCTATGACATTGTAACAATAGCCTCGCAACTTAGTGTGGAACCTGTGGGCGGAGTCAAATGGACGTCACAGATATTAGGAAAGCTTGGCAATGTGCGGAGCTTAGTTTACCTATGCTATAACAAGGTTTTTTTGTTTTTTTTTTTTGTTTATTTTTTTTTTTTTTTTTTTTTTTTTTTTTTTTACTCCTCTAGTAAGAGGAAGTATTGTAATCGTGGTGCCAAATTTTCGATATCTAGTTTTCACCGGAAATATCCGTTTTGAGGTCTATTTGTGTGTATATATGTATGTAGTATGTGAACAACATAGCTCAAAAACGAAAAATCGCAGAAAGTTGAAACGCGATATTCCGTTTTGGTATCACTATGGGATCCGAAGTAGGCCAGCGGTCGAAATTCCTCAACCGGAAGTACCACTTTACTAAATGGTTTTTTTTTTCCCTTTTTTGCAGTTTTCTCAAAAATGGTCCCAACGGTTTTCTTTATACTTGATATATCAACTACATTTACAAAGATCTACAATTTTTATTTAAAACATTTCTCCGGTAAAGTGCATTCAAGGGCACGTTTGGGTGAGAGGGGTGGTGAGTTGTCCTCTAAAGTCCTATTTCAGTTTTCTATACAATTCTATCATCTAAACAGTATTAACTAGAATTAAATATGTTGTTGAAATTCCAAGTTTGAAAAAAATCAGATGACCGGAAGTGCGATGTTTACTAAAATGTATTTTTCAGTTTTCTGGTATTTTCTGCAATTTTTCTCAAAAATAGCTCGGATTTTCTTTAAACTTTGAATATCAACTACACATGCAAAGATCTACAACTTTTATTTAAAACATTTCTCTGGAAAACTTCATTTAAGGGCCCTTTTTGGGAGAGGGATGGGGTTAGGTTTCCTCTAAAGTGCTATCATAGTTGATTATACAATCCTACCATCCAAACAAAATTAATTTATAAATAAATAGATGTCCAAAATTCCGAGTTTCAAGAAAATAAGTAAACCGGAACTCCAACGAATTTCATCAAATTTGGTACACAAACTATACGATTTTGTCAATTATAATTTTGAAAACTGGAATGTAGAATACTTGTGTGAGTGTTTCACATCAGATTTTTTTAAATTTTATTTATTACTGTTTTACATCAGCTGTCATACACTTAACAGATGAAGGATGGCTAGACACGAATGTATATATTATAATACAGAAACTACTGAAAAACATAGCAAGAATAAAGAGTTAATAAAGCCTTTGTGAAAATCTGGGAATAAGATATTAGGCAATAAGGAGAATTGATAAATTATTGGTACAAAAACACCATAAATTTAGG
>JAAEAF010013909.1:0-22793 GCA_011037195.1 Triatoma infestans
TAAAATCGATCCTGCGCATTATTTCACTGCTCCCGGTATGGCGTGGGATGCTATGTTGAGGTTAACAGGCATTAAATTGGAACTTCTGCTTGATTATGAAATGATTCTAATGGTCGAACGTGGCATAAGAGGAGGTATCTGCCAGGCTTCCCTACGGTATTGCAAGGCCAATAATAAATACATGCAAACCTATGATCCAACGCAAGAGTCAGTATTCATCATGTATTACGATGCAAACAATTTATATGGTGATGCACAGAGTAGGTTTTTACCTTATGGAGGCTTTGAATGGGGGGAACAGCCGGAAGAGATTCAAGTTCAAGACATCCCTGATGATTCCGACTTTGGATATATATTAGAAGTGGATCTGGAATATCCAGAACATCTTCATCCGCTTCACAACGACCTCCCGTTTCTTGCAGAAACAATGGCGCCTCCTAACAGTGAGGGAAATATTAAAAAATTGATTCCTCATCTTGGCAAGCGGGAGAGATACGTGGTTCACTACCTTGCTCTTAAACAGGCCCTCGATTATGGGCTGCAGCTGGTGCGGGTTCGTAGAGCCCTTCGATTTAAGCAATCACCATGGCTTCTTCCTTACATCAAATTAAACACGGATATGAGGACTCGTGCAACCAACGATTTTGAGAAGAATCAGTACAAATTATATAATAATGCAAACTTTGGGACGACTATGGAGAATGTGCGTAAAAGGATGAACTTTGAGCTTGTCACTAATGATAGCAGATTAATGAAATTAATTGCAAAGCCAACATTCCTCGATGCTAAAATATATGATGAGAATTTGGTTGGTGTTAGGATGGCCAAAACGGGGATATACTTTAACAAAGTTCCGTACGTGGGCTTTTCTATTTTGGAGATCTCGAAGGATATAATTTTCAAATTTCATTACTCCATTATGCTGCAAAAATATGGACCAGAACGGCTTCGTTTAATATATACGGATACGGACTCCCTATTGTACCGTATCCGCACAGATGACATTTTTAAGGATATGCTGGAAATGGAAGATCATTTTGACACGTCAGGATATCATCCAAGCCATCCGAATTTCTCAATTAAAAATAAAAAGGTATTGGGGAAATTTAAGGATGAAGTGGATGGGCGCATAATTACCGAAGTGGTTGCATTGCGTCCGAAGATGTATGCTATTGATGTGGATGGGGATATAAAGAAGCGTGCAGAAGGCGTGCAAAGATCTACGCTTAAGAAACTTGGATTTGCCGATTATAAATCCGTCCTATTCAACGATGTCTCGATGTTAAGCATAATGAAATCGATTCGGTCGGTAGGGCATAAAGTCTACTCCACCTTAATTAATAAACGAAGCCTTTCAGCCTCAGATAATAAAAGGTTCATCCTGCCTGATGGGATAAACTCGTTGGCCTATGGACACCGGGACATTTTAGTGCAGGATATTGATGCAGATTAACGTTTGCGTAAACATATTAGACCAAAAAATTAATTTTATGTTTTTTATGATACATTATAAATATTTTGGTATTAATTGATCAAAACAGTGTATTATACCATAAAAAATTAAATAAATGAGTTTTATTAATTATTCAATGTATTATACCATAAACATGTCATTGTAACAAATTGATAATAAAAAATTTGTAAAACAATTATATAAATGAGATTTTATTCTAACTCCTCAAAAAATATTTATTAGCTGGTATGCATTTTTTAATAGGTATAATGTTAACACCCAGTATCATAATGGTTTGGTGTGATTAAACAGTATATGCTGATAAGACCAAGGACATCTACAATTGTGCAATATCTTCTAACCAACTGTTTTTATCTATATATGTCTCGAGTGAGTCATAACAGCGGTTGTGCGGTCTTCTGACCGATTGAAATTCAATTAAAAAAAAAAATGCTAAGTTATCGCATTAGATTGACCTCAAGGTCGAAGATAGGATGATAGCGAGCTGCTCTGCGATATATATGTAAAACCTTCTTATCAGCTTAAATGTTGCGTCATCTTAACTTCCTCTCTCTCTTCCGTTGAAATCTACGTGCTATAATTAATAGGTGTAAGCAGTAATAAAAAAATTTTTTAAACACACTACTACAACTAAACAACTAACTTGGAACGCGCTCGTACAACGCACATAAATTTATAGACGAGATCTTTTTCTACATAGGAGCGAGTGGCATCGGTGGTCTACTGGTTTAGATAACCGACTGTGAGTGCTGGGTTTGCTGGTTCGATTCAAGGTCATGTAGAAATCTTTTTTTTTCTCTTGAATTTAGGTCTGGGGTGGGGTGGGAGGTTGGGGGCTATCTTTTGAATTTAGGTCTGGCCTGGGGGTGGGGGTGGGGCGCGATTTGGATAATATTTAATCTGATGACGTCATCTTTGAATTAAGCTCATTGATTTGGATGATGGCAGCGGCGTTCTTGCAACCCCCAAAAAAGACTTGGCTCCGTAGCCCTTGCGCCAGAACCGGTCTTTTTACCCTACTACTTGCACAGAGAAAAATCATTACACACTTTGTGCAAGTCTGTGTTATCTCATTGTGTATCAAGATAACATGATGGTGGCGAAATGCCCGAAACCGATCGATGACTGCAAAATGCAGCAAGCTATCCCGGAAAAAATTACTGATGTTTTCCAGCTCTGCCACCCAACCACAACAAATATCTCTGCTGATTGGGAAAGACATAAGACTCTCCTAGAGCGCAAAGTTGACACGATACATGTCCTAAGGGATACCGTTGCTGGTGCCTATATAGCGGTCACGGAGCTGACTAAGGCAATAGCAGGCGTGAGTGGACACGGAAGCTCATAGCAGCTAAAAAAGATGTAGCCAGGAAGCGAAAAACATACCAATGGGAACATAATGATGAATCCCGTCAAAGATATATAAATGAGTATCGACGTGCCCGCAAGCGATATAAAAAGATGGTGTCCAAGCCAAGATCTCAAGCTGGCGGGGTTTGTGGAGTCAGAAGGCAATAGAGGTGCTTGGGATATTGTTTGCAAGGTGGAAACGAATAAGATAAGAACCGAGCTAATACCAGATAGTCTGTATACAGATGGAGTATCTGGTTCCAGGTCAGCGGGAGTCAACTGAGCACTTATTGAAAGTACTCCAACTCGAGGATAATCCTCTGGACGACACTTTGTTGCAAAAAAGTCATCGCGAAGCAGTCTATGAGTTACCCGGCTCTGGCTGAATCCGTAACAGAATTCGATATATATAACGTGAAGTTTGTTATTGGTGAACTCAAGAACAAAAAGGCTCCAGGAATAGATATGATAAATGGAGAAATACTCGTAGTCCGGAAAAACGAAGATGTAAGCCATTGACCTATTCAATGGATGCCAGAGACTGAGGTACTTTCCCAGTCAATCGAAACAGGGCTTGTCAAAGTATTGTATAAAGGTGGGAACAAGCCCATAGATAATGCAAACTCGTATCGATTGATACTACTCCTACCCGTCTTTGGGAAACTGCAAAAGAATCTGATTATAATGAGATTGAAAACCTTTATCAGTTTCGGCCCCAATCAGTATGGTTTTGTATCGGGAAGATCGACGACAAATGCGATATCCAAGAGCCTTGAATTGGTGCGTGCAGTGGGCACAAATATGCCCTCACAGTATTCCTGGACATAGCTGGGGCCTTTGATAATGTTTGTTGGCCGACCGTTTTGAAGTCACTCAGAAGAAGTCCGCCAAATCTTCTGAAATTGATTCCAAGCTACCTCTACCCAAAGGATGGCGGTGCTAGTGACTCAGGCCGGTGAGATTTTAAGGTCAATAACAAAAGTTGCCCGCAGGGCTCGGTGTATTGGATTATTGTGATTTGGTTGCATACGCTGATGTCCTTGCAATAGTTGTCCATGGACATTCTCGTCAGGAGTTAGAGGAACGTGCTAGCACCGTAGTGTCTCGGATAAAGAATTGGTGTCAAGGGGAGAAGCTACAGATTTCGTTCGAGAAGTCTAAACTGATGCTAATGAAGGCAAGTTTCATCTCGGTCGCCCGCCCTGGATCATGGTGGACGAACAAAGAATAGTCCACATAACCCAGTTTGAGTACCTGGGCGTGCTGCTGGATTGGAAGCTTTCTTTTAAGCCCTACATTCGGCAGGTTGCCTCCAGATGTCTAAACTTGTACCAGCGGATCAAAAGAGTAGCCCGTGGTGAGTGGGAGCTAAAGACTGATATGACTTTGACCATCTACAGGGGAGTGATAGAGTAGGTTGCAACGTATGCAGCTGCCTGTTGGGCTGATAAGCTTGACAGCACTCTATGAGCGGCACTCTACTACTCTACTACGAATGCAAAGAGCCATTTTGTGCTCTGTAACACGGTTCAATGCGACATCCTCCACGGTCTCCTTATCGATGATCACTGGCGTGTTGCCGCTCGATCTCTTAATTTTTTTTATTTTTCATTCCCTCAAAACCGGACTAATAATGTGGGAATTGAAACAAAAAATAACCAAATATGTTTCCTCCCCCCCCCACCATTCCGAAATATATCAGTGATTGATCTGCCGTTCATTTCAAAGAAAGACAGAGATGTTGTGTTCAAAGCTTTCTTCCAAGTGTGAAATTTTTGCAAAACTTCATTATTTAAATCGCATTAACACAACCTAAGTGAAATTCTTTGATCTTACAGACTTACATAAAGACATATAAAGTAAAAGAGAATTTTAATCTCTAATTAATCATGATCTTCTTTGGCATCAAATGTTTTTTTGGCTCTAATCCAAAATAGTCTACATTTTTATATAAATAAACTAAATAAGAATAAACTGCAGGTAATAACAGACTTTTGCTATTTCAAGGTGAATTGCAATTAATGTTGAATTTATTTATGTTTTAGTTTTTTTTAAATTTTATGGCTTTTTCTTTTTAAAATTGAAATATTTTAAATTTTTAAAACACACTGTTTTATATCCATAACTTTCAATATAATTTATTCTAATTGTTACAAAAAAAAAAAAAAAAATGAAAAATAATCGTTTAAATAATATATTTAAATAAATAATAAAAACATTATTTACATAATAAATATGATTTAATAATTTTTACTTAAATCACTTATTTTAAAATAATTAATATTTACAAAATAAACTCACAAAATAATGTAAATACGCTCATCACAAATTGTTTACAACAGTTGACTTCAAACAGTTTTCCATTTAGATCTCAAACATAATATTACTATTAAATATTATAAAAATATTTTATCTTTTCAGGCTTTTTATATTTAAGTCAATTTATGGTATGTGTAAATTGTGGATCTGATCAAACCATCGAATCCTACGATACTTAATTATATAAATTAATATATTTAAATTAATAAAAGCAATTGTTTATTTTTTGTATTAAACTGACCAAACGTTTGACCTAATGCATACATAATACGGCAAAGTTATTTTTCTGTAATCATGCAATGTACACTTTCACCCAATTTTTAATTTACTTATGTTTTGCATATTGTTCCTTTTTGTTTCCCAGGCGTTGGCAAAGAACTAGTTTATTGCTGTCGGTACCGAAATTGCCGAAAAAAGTTTTTTTGAGAACGAACTCTGGGTTCAATTTAGTATAAGTGCCATTGGACAAGATAGTTCTAGTGTTAATGGGGTAGATACTCAAGTATCCTCGAAACAATCTAGTTAGGGAAGCGGGATTTTGCCATAGTATTGTAACAAAAATTCTAGATATTTTTTAGAATTTAATTTTAAATTGGATGATCGAGAATAGCGAAAAGATTGGGGGGACAAACGCAACAGTAGAGATGGATGAAAGCGCATTCGGACGCAGAAATTTTAACAGATGTTGAGCAACAAAGAGCCGTTGGGTAGTTGGTGGTATAAAAAGGTCAACCAACTATATATAACCTTGATTTGAATTTTTTCCAGAAAATTATTTTTTTTGCGGGGATCCTAGGGGGGATTTGCAAAGTTATGATGCCCTCTGTATTGTTACTTTAGCATAATGGGACTGACTGTATTACCACCTTTAATGTATTAAGGCATATGATATAATGGGATCCGAATCATTAAAGATTCATAGGATCTGAAGAGCGGAGAAGCACACTTTAAATGAATCAAAGTTAGTTACTCCCCACCTAGACCAGACTAGGTTCGATTCATATAAATAGAGTGACAGCTGAAGAGTTAAGCGATAGTTTTACGACAGTTTTTACCAACAGTACAACCAGTCAGCAACCTATGTACTACTTTCTTCTTTCTCAGCCAGTCTGTCTCTTTATTATTCTCTCGCTAACTAACTTCTAACTTAATTGTAAAATCCTTGTAGTTTGTGTATTCTACTCATTACACAGTGTTCAGCATATTATCTAGTTTATTTCTCTAAAACCCATTCTCTCTAACTCTCTCTCCTGCTCACATCCATTATAATTAGAATTATTGTTATTATTATTATTATATTATTATTATTATTATAATTTGTGTGTGGGGAGGGGCCAAACCCTACGCTATCCAAAGTCCTAGTGGATATCCAAGGTCCCATATATCTACCCCAAAAAAACAACAAACCGGATCTAGAACCGGATCCAAACCCGGGTCTATTCCATCTAAGATTTACCGCAGTCCGAACAAATCGGACAATAACCTTAAGAGGTCCTGTTCCAACCAAAGGTCCTGACAATCCAGGCAATCTGTCATAAGATGGATGGGTGATTCCTCTTCTGTCTCACAGACCTTACAAAATCGATCCGGCATAAGCCCACCTCATTATGACGAAGTGTCTCCTTAAACCACAATGTCCAATAAGGATTCCAACCAGATGCCTGAGAGACCTCCGTGAAACACACAGCAACGTCTCACTAATAGCCCTGTCCGGGCCCACGATGAACATTTTGGACTGCTGCTGTGAAGCTGTCCATGACTGGAAGGCTTAGAAGTATTGTTATAAATCTAAATTCGAAAGAAAATCAGCTTACAGGATTGGTTTATAAGTTTTTTCTTTTAATTTTCTCGGAATCGATTTACTTTAAACTTGGCTGCTAAGTGCACAAATATAAACTTATCTTTTTTTATTTGATTCATCTTGTACGGATTCTGCGCAGTTTTAGACTTCAAATGTTATTGGTGCATCGTGTAACCAGTTCAGGTATGGGAGTTGACCACCAACTATATATTTGTGTAACAGAATAAAGTTTTATAATTTGAATAAAATTAAAAAAAATGTATCATTATATTAATTGGTGTAAAAGAATTTTGTTTATACCGTTTTCTAATTTAAATTTGCAGTTACATTATTTACATTTAATTACGATTAATCTTAAAATTAAAATTACTCTTTGCACAAAAGCCTTTAAAGATGAGAGTCCTGTCATAAAGCGAATTTCGTGGGTAAGCAATGGTCTTTTTTCTGTCTCCCTGTCGTTGTTTTTTTAAAATTATAGCTAAAAACTAGGTTACTAATTTATTGCAGCTTCTCAAGTTGACATCAGGCTATATCCAACCGTTCATATTTTGTCCATTACACAATTTTGAACTTTGAATGAGTGATTATTTTTGTTTTTTTAGGCTTTGAAGGAGCCAAGAATTTCCATTGAATTAACTGCATTTTACTTTTCTTTCTATCTGTTACTTTCTTGTCTGTGTCTTCTCTAACTATATAATATATGATGTACATGTTACTTATTTCGGAATATCCTGCAAAATAGAATTTACTTAGGATAATAATCTGTCTGTTTACGTGATCTTCATTTATATTAAAGAAATAATGATATAGCTAAAAAAAACAAAAAATAATCAAGATTAAAATTAATGATCTTTTAGGTGTCTGCGGCCATTTTCATGAAAAACACTTGACTTTCAAGGGTTGAGACGCGTCCGGGTGGTTTATTAAAAAAAAAAAGAAGGCGTTTCGACCATGTTGCAATGAGCCTTTGTAGAGAAAGGGATGTTGCTGCTCTGCAACTTGGAATGAAACTTGCACTGTTTTTAATAAACTACTGACACGGTCTCAACTCGGAAATTCAGGTGTTTTTCTTGACTGAAAATTATCAGTTATTAATGAATCTCCTAAGTAACTATTGAAAATAATTAAATCTGGGCAGCAATGTGATGAATCTTCGCCAAAAAAAAAAAAACTCCTGTTCCATACTGTTATGAAGAAAACATTTTGATAGCTTGAAGGAAAGGTTTGATTTTTTTTCTTTTTCTTTTGCTTCATCTCTAGCGAATTCCACAATATTCCAGTCATTCAAACCCACAATTTTATTTCTACCACATTAACCAGCACCAAGAATACTTAAAGAGTTTCTCTCTATCTCTATCTTTCTCTCTCTGACTTCTAAAGCTTTTACACCTTCTAATATTGTTTCAATTATTAAATATCTTGCATTATAAGGAAGCCCCAAGATTCTAATTTCATTAATTCGAAAATTGCTTTACACTATATATCAAAGGTAGCATTAGTCTTCTCACATATTTACAAATCATTCCCTACGTATAGAATACTTCTATTATATCTTACTTCTACAGCGAAATACACGTACATTTACTTTCCACCTTAGACTTTCATAACAAAATTCATGGCAACGAATTTGTCTATAGAAACCATCACTCTACTAACGCGTTATAGAAGACTTCGATATAATATGTAAGGCTTGAGCAGAAACAGTATTACATGAGGATAATTTTCAATATAGTTTAGGCTTCCTTTGGCACATTTTGGTATCCTCCTACGGTTTGTACTATAACCCCTGTCTCCACACATCTTCATACCATACTCTACACTTGTGCTGACAACGCTGCTAAGCTCTTCATTAAATAAGATCCTCTCAACGGCAGGAGCAGCTCGTGCTAATTACAAACTCCAAGTCTATGGTTAGGGAGTTTAGAATGATGGGTGAACTACTACTGTCTAAAGAAATGCCAATATGCCTCCTCTACGATATGATGAGGGGGAGTACAAGAGGCTGTACAACATGAAACTATTAAATTAAAAAATTTCATCATTAATTTTATGTAGGGCTAAAATTCAGTCGTAAACATTTTTTTTTTTCAAATTAAATTTTCAGTTAGATCAATTCATTTTTTCAGCCATAGGACATATGTATTAAAGGCATTAAGAATTTTGATACGAGCGGAAGAAAGGGCCCAAAATACTGATGGCAATGTCTTTCTAGTGCTTAGAAACGCGAAAACCAAGACTTTTTCGATCTTAGTCTAAAGTTCTGAAATAATGAGCACTTTACGACAAAGTAAATGTAAATGACAGCTTTAAAAAAAAAATTGTTGAACGACAGATCTACTTAAAACACCTACAGTTCTGTAAATTTATAATTTTTATTGAATGTGTCCCCTTAATATTTTCAGGTACAGGTTGTCCTCAGACCTATTCTGATCTTTCTGGTAGATCTGTTATTGCTATTCAGAAATATTTCCAGAAATTATGAAGCGGAACTATAAGATCTGTGGGCATACCGAGGATGATGTCCGATTCCTATTTCTTTATATATCTTTTGATGAGCAGACGAATTGTCGCCTAATAATCGGCATGTGCGTCTGTTTAAGCCGAAACACAAGCTCTCTCGCCTCAACTTAGATGTTAAAGTTTAGTGGTAGCAAGCTGATTAAAACTTTTAAAGCCGCATTAAAACTTTTAGATGCTCCGCAGAAATCAGCGCCCCAGAAATAGCGGTTACGTCGCCCCGGACAAAAACACAAATTGGTGCCTCTTAAGAATATATATATATATATTTTTAAGCAAGTCTATGCATGTTCAAACACAAGCTAAATCAGCGCTCTGCTCGCGTGCTAATACTATTCTGTTCAAACAAGTATACGCATGTTAAAACAAGTTCAAGTATCTGAACTTTACGAAAATTCTGCGTTAATTTTTCAATAATACTGTAAACATTTTTAGCTATTTGGACATAAACAATATAAATATTCGCTACGCACTGTAAATATTTAGCGAACGAAAAAAAATCGATATGCAAAATTTTATACTAATTTTGAGTATTTAACACATCAATATTTTTCTCACACAAGCAGTCAAAATGGCGTCCCTAAATTTTTGCGCCCCGGACAAATTAATGAACATGTCCGGGTTGCCCGCCTGTGGAGCAGAAGGCTACCGCAGTGCTGAAGCAGACAAGTCTCTGTATACCATCGAGGATTACTTTTGTTCTCTGTCCCATACGTTAATCGTTGTGGATCGATACTTCTTGTTCTTAATAATATAAAGTTTCAAAGAATTTATCGCATCAGCGATTTTTCGTTTTTTTTTGGTTATTATGATAATGTATACACACACATATATAAATATTATTAGATTTATGCTATTTCCGATTGACGTTTTTAGCAAAAATTTTTCTATTGAATTTCTTTGTGACATCTAAAACAGAAAATTAACTTCCTGCCATATCACAAATCTTTGTTTCCCCTTTCTCCCTCACATACACGTACACACACATAACCGTACAAAACAAACCATTTTGTAAAAAAAAAAATTGTTTCCGGATTCAGTTTTTCATTCTCTCTGAATTTATTTTAGTCGCAATATTTTATATTAATGGTGCAAAAAAAAAAGTTAAAAAGCTCTACATTATTATTAGGTGATTAAAAAGGAGTAATTAAATAAATCATTTATATAGAAAACAATTGCAGACATTCAGAAAATTATTTTTCTTGAGAATTAATTCTATAAACTAGGTGAATTATTTTATCAAATGAATCGTAATTTATTTTTGTGTAGGATGTTTCTCACAGAATCAACTGATTGCTTTAATACATACATTCAACAGATCGGAATGTACACTAAACCCACCACACAATATCTGGCTAAGTATTTTGCTTCTTAGAACTTGTTAAACCATTTTATAGGTCGCCCTAATTCATTAGTATTCTTTAATTAGATCATTAAAATATATGATTTGACAAAATTTTTATAACTTGTTATTGCTTTTATAACTTAGTTTTTGTAAATTTATTGATAATTTTTTTCATACTTTATTACATACATTTTATTAAAATTTAGACAACTTTATTTTAAATATGAGTTCTAGCCAATTTCTGTTTTTATATTTTATATCAATTAAACAAATCAAACTCAAACAAAGATAAAGTTTTACTTATGTAATTTGTAACTAAAAATAATATACAAACAAAAAATATGAAATCAGAAAAATGGAAAAATTGAATTCCATAAATGATATCGATAGTGGCAGGCATGTTGAGCTTATTTGATTAAAATAAGAAAATTACTGTCTAACTGATCAATAAACTGACTTTTGGTTAAAGTAGCAATTTCAGATAGGATCGTGTATTCCGTTGTAAAATGAACAATGTAACTCCCTTTTAACGCGGGCATTACCTAAGGAGCACATATTATTTTCCCTTACAATAACTTGTGCACCATTCAAATACAATAAGTCGCCTCTGATCTTAAACAGCCATCTTAACTGAACCAAAGTCAATTTCCCTGAGCTTTATCATTAATGAAGTCAAACATGTCAAAGTTACGATCTAATTGTACAACATAATCGTGAGCTGGAACTAACTTGTTCACAAAGCTTTTCTCTAAATTTAATTCGTAATTTTTTTACGACATTGAACAGTCTTGTTGGCCAATCATCTACATTGTTTAAAGATAGTATTGTTTATCTTTCGAATTACTGTTCATGTTTTTTTTTTCTTTTTTTTCTTATGTGTGTGTGTATAGTAATATTATTCTTAAATATGTATTCCTATATTTCTGTTCTGTAAATCGACTTCCGGCAGACGGAATTTTTTCCATGCCGAATATATTACATGAATCATCTGGTGACAACTTATGTTATTTTTTTTTTTTTTTGATTGAAATAAAAAAATAATATTAAATAAAATAAAAATAAAAACAGAAGACACTTAAACTTATAACGCATATCGTGGCTTATTTGATCAACCAGGGATAGATAGATAAATTCTGTGAGATCAGTTATCAACCCTATGGAACTATTGTGGCGCCCCAAATTAGAGTGCTATCGACCCGTCCTGTCTATTTAATTAGACTTAGGAGTCTGAAAAAGAGAGAGAGAGACTCCTGGGTTAAGCTTGAAAGCGTCAGTTTTGTTTCCCCTAAGTGGCGAAATTTCAGCCACATGAGCCATCCAAGAAACAACCAATCACATCCAATCATCTATCAATATCTCGCGGTCATTTGCGTGCAAGATGGGGAATTTTAGGCTCCATTTTTTTTTCCGGCTTGTTCTCCAACTACCCCATCAACTTCATTCCTGCCACTTTTAATCTAGTAATCAAGGTAACACCCCTCTCTGAAGAAGTCTATTATGGATTGACAGTTTTTAGCAAACATTGAAGCGGCCTCTCGCACTCGCAGATAAATTTTTTTGCTTAATAACCCCCTAGTCCTTTGGAAGTTTTGGATAATGCAGGATTTAGGCCTCCTTCCTTCTTTTGAATAATAGTTTTAAAAGATCACCATATGTTTTATTATTACTTTTTTTTGCACCTTGCGTACAATTTATTTTGCTTTTTCTTGCAGCTTCCTAGTAAGAGGAAGTACTGCGAACATGCCAGATTTTTTGAAATTGATATTTCGTAGGAAAATACACGATTTGAGGTCTTCCGAGTGTGAAAAAAAAGTTTTTTTGCGAATGTTTTTTTATGTATTGTCTCTATGTGTATAGGTGTGTGTGTGTCTGTCTGTCTGAGAACTGAATATCTCAAATACGATAAATCGCAGGATGTTCAAACTTGGTATCCCATTAAGGCATTATTACAGCATCTGATACAAAAATTTCAGGGAAAAATCCATCAGTCAGAAAGTGCAACTTTTACTGAATGGTTTTTATCAGTTTTTTCGTAATTTCCACTATAACGGCTTAAACGAGTTTCTTTAAACTTCGTATACCAATCTATACACATTAATATCTTCACTTTTATTAGTAAAAATTCCCCCCCGGAAATTAATTTTTTACGTTGTTTTTTTTGGGTGAGCAGCAGCATTATGATTTCCTTGTAATGTACCACTCTAGTATAATAATATACGGTTTCGGGCGTTCGCCCATCTTCAGGATGCGTTTGTCAGATAGTGTGATAACACAGACTTGCACAGAGCAAATTTAGTTTACACTGACTGGTGTTTTTAACTATACTTAAAACTAAACTCTTGTATTAGGTCAAGGGGTATGTTCAGCTGGGTGGGAAAATACGTGTTTGGGTTGTTAAAGGGCAAACTTTTTCCTTAAAATGGACCCCCACGTGTTGTTTCCATTGTTGAAACACAGTGTTATCACACTGTCTGACAAACGCATCCTGAAGATGGGCGAACGCCCGAAACCGGTCGATGACCACAAAATGAAGCAGGCTACCACGGAAAATGTCTCTGATGCTTTCCAGCTCTGCGGAACCAACCACCACAACAAATAAAAATAGTACTTTATTAATTAAATGATTACAACTCATACATAGAAAAAAAAGATTAACAGAGTACTTATCGGCATGGAACTTCATTTGAATATATTAATTTTGTAGATAAACTTTTACATATAGACAATTATATGTGTCTGTCTGTCTGAGAACTGAATATCTCAAATACGATAAATCGCAAGAAGTTCAAACTTGGTATTCCATTAAGGCATTATTACAGCATCTGATACAAAAATTTCAGGGAAAAATCCATCAGTCAGAAAGTGCAACTTTTACTGAATGGTTTTTATCAGTTTTTTCGTAATTTCCACTATAACGGTTTAAACGAGTTTCTTTAAACTTCGTATACCAATCTATACACATTATTCTTCACTTTATTAAGTAAAAAATTCCCCCCCCCGGAATTGATTTTTTACGTTTTTTTTTTTGGGGGTGAGCCAGCAGCACTTATGATTCCTACTAAAGTATCCACTCTAGTATAATTAATATTACGTTTTACTACTTAACAATAGTCATACCACATTAGAGGATTGGCAGAATGACAAAATTTTCAAGCCAATCGTGATTACCGGAAGTAGGATTTTAAAAATAAGTTTTTGCGTTTTTCTTAAACTTGAATGATGATGCTGCCGCATTACGTAGATAGAAAACGTTATCCAATATTATTTGAAACATTTTTCGACAAAAAACGGAGTCTATAATAGAGTTTAAATTTAATTACACAATATTTGTAAAGTTGGACATAGAGCGCACCACACACAACATAAGGCCGCAAGGTATACAAGTAACATCCTCACCAATCTTTGTATGGCGGAAGCCCAACTAGATTACAGGGAAAAACAATTAGGGGGGTATAAAGTAAGGGTAGTCTTGTAAGTGTTTACACCAGATTTTTCACTTTCACTTACTTCTAGTTTACAATTGTTAATTCTAAAGTAGTATAAACCAAATATTCTCATTATAATTTTACAAAAAGTTATCAATATAATGATCTGGTAGTGGAAGGACGAAATGGAAAATCCTAGCTTTTAAAAAATAATTATCTAATTTTGTAAATTATTAGACTGTGAATTTAACTTCATTCTCTTTTCTACTTACATACGTACAAGCCCTAATAAAGAAACCGCTCGTGGCATTACTACAAACACATCATCACACCATAACATTAATTATAATCCCAAACCATAGACAATTTATGTAATAAGTTAATATATAAAAATAAATAAAATATACTAACCCCAATTCAAGGTGATATATTTAATTTTAAGGAAAAACTTGTTTCTTATTACAAAATGACAAAATCCCGTTGGGTTATTTCTTTTGTACAAGAAAATTCCCCCGCTAGTGAGAGAGCAATTCCAAAGAATAGAGTCTGCCTTCAGCTTTCAAATAATACAGTTGAAAAAGATAGTCTAAACTCAGCCTTCAATCAATACAGTCGTATTCTGCTTCCAAAGCCAGAACACTTCAGGAATTGCTCTCTAAATATCTGTGCCAGTTTCACAATATATTAAATTAGTTTATAATATCAAATAACTTGTAGTTATTATTTGAATGATTAGATTTAATTGTTAACAGTGATGACTTCTTAATTATTCTTAATACTTCTATCCTTATCTTAACATTACAAGCCCTTTTTTTACAACACCGCTCGTGCTTACTACATACACATCATCAAACCATAACATTACAGATCCTTAGATTGTTTATTCCCACAAGAAGAGGGGCGGCTGCTATCATATTTTTGCGCAATATTTCGATTAATGGACGACATATTTATTTAGTAATTTTAAGACGACAAACATATTTAATTATTTAAATCTTGCATTTAAGTCTTGCATTTTTGCATAGAAAAAAGTTAATCAAGAAAAATCTCTATAAAAAAAAAATAATAATAACAGAAATATTGCAAATCTTAAGTTTTATTAAGACAACTTTATTTAAATTACAATTTTTTTTTTTTTTTAGTTAAGAACTATAAAAAGAAAGATATATTTATTAAATAAAATTACTTGTAAACTGAAAGCATATTTATTAAAACCAAGTCCCATAATTCCCATTAAGTTGATTAATGATTATTATACTTTTTAACTATTTTTCTCTCATAAAAAATATAAATTTTAAATTTCTTTTCGAATAATAGAAGTTAATTTGGAAAAAAAGGTTGGATTCTTTAAAATTAAACTAAAGGAAGAATTTATTCAATAGGTCCGATGGTTATTTATGTTGAAATGGTGTTCGATAAACAGACCTGCAAGAAACTGATAGGACTTCTAGTCTAAGTGAGGGTGCCATCAAGGCTTTATTTACATCATCTTATCTTCATTGTTTACCGTTTTACATCCGAGCATATGACAAACTATAATAGCGATTTATTCGTGTATTTAGTGTTCATAGCTTGGTGGTGTTCATAGCAAGATAGTAGTAGATGCTGAATATTAGGAGCCGTGTTTGTGTCATATTTCAAATTGGGCTCTAAATAGTGACTGTAAATTAATAAAGTCGCTATATGAGCCTCCACTTTCTAGATTTATACTGTACCTTAATGTTAGAAAAGCTGAGCGCCATTTAGCCGTCTGGTAGGGCTATTTGTGCCCTCACAGTGCCCATTATGTACTATCACATTATGACAAAATGTTTTAATTACATTTCAAGGTTTTTTTTGTAATGTTGTACGTAAATAATAGGAATAATGCAATGAAATTAATAGCTTTTTTTCTCTAATTGAGCAATGTGACAATTATTCTAGTAAAGTCAGTGGACAAATTGCTATTTAAAAACAAATACACTGTTGCCACCTTTCTATTAAACAAATTTTCAGGTTTTCAGGTCAAATTGATCGCTTAACTTTAATCTAATATTCGGCAAACTGTCTGAAGGTATCCTCCATTTCAGAAGAACAATTCTTTTATAGGTTACCGTACAAGTTTTCCCCTTTTTTTTATGTTCTTTTGTATATAGTTTTAACTCGCTTGCACTTGAGTGGGTAAACCTGAATAGACCGGTTTCGGGCGTTCGCCCATTATCAAAATGAGTGCGATAACAAGAACATTCACGTCGATAAAAATTTAGTAATTAGCTTAGTAATGCTAGGCATAGACCTGAAAATGTTGATTCTTAAAAATTTAACGAAACATTTCGTCTATTATCCAAAATTCATTTAGTAATAATAATAATAACACGTCTTATATGCGCTGTATTACAAGAGATGTCAGTGTCATGGATATAAGTGCAGATTAGGCCATATCCCATCCTACTACCAGTATGATCCCGAGCCGGTGCTAGAGAGCTCCGAGCACATGCTATGTTGGGATCGCGTGATGCTCACGGATCACACAGTACAAGGCGCACGACCTCATATTGTGTGGCACAATAAGAGTGAGAGTAAGAAGTACATAATAGATGTCACAGTCCCGGACTCAGCTCATGTTGTGCGGGCCTTCAATGAAAAGCTGATTAGGTATAGGCCGCTGGCAGTTGGGGTTGCTTCTCTTTGGAGAGGCGTTGAGTCTGATTACATTGTGCCGATTGTCATATCTGCAGTTGGTATAATACCGCGCGCTATCCAGGGTGGACTGCTCAAACTTGAGATTAATAGAAACACGCTGGCTTTAATGCAGCAAGCTGCAATACTCCAATGTAGGATCATCAGGGAGATTTTGCTGCAGGGCAAGGATGAACCGCGGCCTCTGGACCACTGATAATGATGGCCAATTATTACTAATACAGAATACAAAACAATGTGTTCACTTATAATGATCCAGGTACCTCCCATGCCTAAAGGCCGCGAGACACAATAATTAAAAAAATAAAAATAATAATAACAGTATCAGAGACATTTTCCGTGGTAGCCTGCTTCATTTTGTGGTATCGACCGGTTTCGGGCGTTCGCCCATCTTCAGGATGCGTTTGTCAGACAGTGTGATAACACAGACTTGTACAGAGCAAATTTAGTTTACACTGACTGGTGTTTTTAACTATATTTAAAACTAAACTCTTAAACTAGGTCAAGGGGTATGGTCAGCTGGGTGGGAAAACACGTGTTTGAGTTGTTAAAGGGCAAACGTTTTTCTTAAAATGGACCCCCACGTGTTGTTTCCATTTTAAGGAAAAAGTTTGCCCTTTAACAACTCAAACACGTGTTTTCCCACCCAGCTGACCATACCCCTTGAACCTAGTAAGAGTTTAGTTTTAAATACAGTAAAACACCAGTCAGCTGTGTAAAACTGAATTGCTCTGTGCAGTCTGTGTTGTCACACTGTCTGAAAAAGCATCCTGAAATGGGTGAACGCCCGAAACCGGTCGAAGACCACAAAATGAAGCAGTGCGGTTTTTGCCATTGGTGGAATTATATTTTATGTCCTTGCACGTCTTTACGATGTTTGTCACTCTGCGTTGTGTGACCCAACCACACACAACCCCCTGCCAAATAAAAATAGTACTTTATTAATTGAATGATTACAACTCATACAAAAAAAAAATTAACAGAGTACTTATCGGCATGGAACTTCATTTAAATATATTAATTTTGTAGATAAATTTTTACATATAGACAATTATATGATGCAGTCTCATTTAGCAGCAACTGAAATCTATACTGTAATTACTAAGGTAAATATTATAAGGTTTGTATGTATTCTCGAGCTTGTAATTAATTTAATTAATGCTTTAGATTACCTTTTCAACCAGAACGACCACTATTCAATATCACGTAATTTGTTATAATATTTTAAGTACCCTATAATTATATAAAATGATTTAATTATTAAGTATAAAATAACAGTTTAATAAACTTTTACCATATTTTTAACAAGAAAATCTGTTCACCTTAATAAAATCATATTTCCATTGTTCTGATGTTTGGAAAGCACATAGCTGATACTTTAAAATATTTTTGTACATTAAAATAAATACAGTAGGTGATGTCAATTTTTTTTTAATAAAGATATTGCAATATATCTTTATATCACTGGATTATATACATTTTTATTTGTACAATCTAGGTTGAAGATATGAATAATTGAAGAGGGGCTGTGATTGGTAGAAATATCAAACATGAATTGGTGATACAGTTATGTATATATATATCTATATACTGCTGCGTTATATTTAATTTGTATTTTATTAGCATTTATATATTCTACTTCTTATTTTTGTACTTTTAATCAAAATATTTTAATTGTTATTCTATTTATCTTGATAATCTTTTAAGATATTTATGGCTGACGATTAGGAACAAATTTCAAGTGTATGAGAATACCAGCTAGTTAGAAAATAAAATCAAAAAGTCCTAGATAGTTCTATGAAGAAAGACATATCTTTTCAATTGAATAATTTTTTCCTAATGTCATGATCTCGTTGGCATAATTCCGACATAATTTACCACCTAATTATGATTTTTGAACAATTTTATTTTACGAAATGACAACATAACTAAGAACTGAAGATAAATTAAATTTGAAACTAAAATTAACATCATTTATAAAAAGAAATTTATATCATCCTCTTTTAAATCGGAAAACTTTTTGATTTCAGTTTCGAAAAACAATTATTACCGTAAGCCTACTTCATTTTGTAGTCATCGAAATTTGGATTTGGGAGTATTCTAGAATGGGGCTAATTTTATTTAGGATGGGGAAAAACGATATTCTGTTTTTTTTTTTGTTTTTTGTTGTTTAATTAAAGTAAAGTAATGCCTATTTTTTTTCAGGCAGGCTTAAAACGTCCCAATTACCAAATTAGGTGTCGTGGACGGGGCGGAAGCATCTACTTTAGTGTTAACATTTTTGATATCAATATAAAATATAGTAGTTATACACGGGACTCGAACTGGTGACCTCTCACTTACAAGTCCATGTTCATAACCATTACACCAAACACTCGCCCTTTGTATTTCAATTTGATTCTATGAAAAAACCGTGTGTGAAACACAAGAGTTCTTCTTACTTCTCCTCTTAATACAGTTATGTAATGAAATGATCATTTTTCCTCCAAATTTCAAATTTCCTCACTTTTCCTACCATAAATGATGGGGTTAGATAATGTGCCAACCTATTAACCTAGCTGGTAGAGAATTATTACATAGTACAGAGCGCCAATAATATTGAACAATCACATTTAACGTCTCAGATTCCTCAGAACCATCTACAAACAATTTTTTTCAGAATAATATTACAAATAAATGAAATAGCTTTATATTTGTACAGACATTATACAAAGTTTAGGAGGAAATCGTTACAGTCGTTTTCAAGAAAGTCTCCAAAAAAGTAAAAAACAATTTTATAAAAATGTAATTTTGGTTAACAGTTTCTCTTGAAATTTGGGATTATAGCAAAAAACTTCTATTGTACATAAATATTATATAGATGGCATCATACATTCTACTGAACTGTTACTTTAGAGGAAAGTTTAACGCTTCCGTTTCCCTAAAAACAAATTTCCCCTTAAACCCCTCCCCAAATAAATATTTCTAGGAAAATGTTACAAATAAAAGTGATTAGATATTTATGTATATAGATAGTATACGAAGTTTAAATAAAGTCGTTATAGCCGTTCTCAAAAAAATGAAAAAAAAAAAACAATTCAGTAAATTCGCACATTCGGTTGAAGGATTTTACCCGAAGCCTTCGAGGCAGAAGCGGAATATCTCGTTTTAAATATATTTTGTTCCGCACACATACAAACTCAATCTCGAAAATCTGACAGGATTCCACTACTTCCTTTTAGTAGGGTTAAGAGAAAGTAAAAAGAAGAAGAGAAA
This sequence comes from Triatoma infestans, assembly GCA_011037195.1. Lineage (NCBI taxonomy): Eukaryota > Metazoa > Arthropoda > Insecta > Hemiptera > Reduviidae > Triatoma > Triatoma infestans. Next base: position 20,166 of record JAAEAF010013909.1, read on the forward strand.
AGCATCATTGATGGAAATACCACATATTACTGCGTCACTGATGTTATACTTTTTATCATTACAACACTATTGCGCTAAAGTTATTACGGTGCAACTGTAATCACATCTTTAGCAACGTCAGCACCTCGAATATCTACTAATTTAAGCAAGATGAGCTCCACATATATCTATATATATATTTATTTTTGGCATACAGTAAACTCCCGATTATCTAGGCTAATGGTGGCGAGAGGCGGCACGGATAATCGAAAAACACGGCTAATCCGTACTATAATTATTTATTTCTAAAATACAACATATTGTACATTTCTAAGGCAGACAATTATTTTAATACGTTTAATGCTCATTAATATTAAGAAAATCGTGATTTTGGTTTGTTTGCAGCAGCAATCTTTGAATGATTTTTTTAATAGTTCGAACACTTGCACACTTATAGGATGCATAAACATGAAAGCAATCAAATATTTAAAAAAAAAAAAAAAAAACCTGGTGTTAAAACACTCAAACAATTGGTTGTTCTCTTATTCCAGTTCTCAACAATTATAAATGGGGAGAAATGTATAGTTTGTGTACCAAATATAACGAAATTCGTCAGTAACTGAAAAAACTCTTCAGTAAAAGCGCACTTCCGGCTTACAAATTTTCTTAAAACTTGGCATTTAGGCCATCTATTTATTTCTAATTAATTTTGTTTGGATGATAGAATTGTATAATCAACTATGATACCACTTTAGAGAAAGCTGTAACCCCACCACTCCCCCAAAAGTGCGCTTAAATGAATTTTCCCCGAGAAATGTTTTAAATAAAGTTGGAGCTCCGTGTTATAAGTAGTTGATGTACCAAGTAAAGAAAATCGTTGGAGCCATTTTTGAGAAAAAACGCAAAAAAGTAAAAAAAAACAACTAGTAAAGTGGTACTTCCGGTTGAGGAATTTTGACAGACAACGCACAGTCAGATCGCATGGTGATACCTAAACGGGATATTAAGATTCAGTTTTCTACAGGTGTGTATGTGTATGTGAGCTATTCTGTTCACATACACACACACAGACACACACACACACACACGCGCGCACACACACAGAGACCATTTGCTAAAAAGCACTTTTTTTGACTCAGGGGACCTCAAAACGGATATTTCCGGTGAAAAGTCGATATCGAAAATTTGACACGATTACAATACTTTCTCTTACTAGGAGTAAGAGAAAGTAATATATACATATAATTATTTTTTTTTAATTAAATTCATGCACGACATAATCCGTAAACTGAATAATCCGCACACGGATAATCGGGAGTTTACTGTATTTCACATAAACTTCGACAGTAACATTATCTGATTTAGTTCAATATCCTCAAGAAATATTTTGTAAGACCTTGTATCAAATTATTTGTAAATTAGCAATAAATATTCTTTATTTGTAAGAACTCACTCAATATGAGAAAAAAAGGGTGCAAACAAGAATAAACATCGACCATGGGTTTTTAAGATTTAAAATTCGACAATCACAATATATATATTTTAAGATTTATGAGAGTGTAGATTGTTGTAGGGGATTATCTCACTGCGACCTGAAAGATCTATTGTGCCCCCCGGAGCCTTCTCAGTACACTGCCGGCTTCCAAGCAGTGTTCTTTATCTGCAGACAACAGTGCTTATCACCGTAGTACAGTGAGTTGTAGAGGCTCCTAGGAAGAGAAAATCTAAGGGCGCATGCTGGATCGAATTCCGGATCTCCGCGTTGCTAGTCCAGCGCGCTACCATGAGCTAATCCCTTCCTTCTCCCTTGGCTTATGCCAATTAACTTGGGACGGAAATCCTAGTTTATGTATTGTGTTTGTCCTTAACTTTAAAGTGTAGAGAGTGTCTGTAGTTTAAGTGTATTGTGTACCGTTCTGAAGAAGTGCATGGAGTACACTGAGCTGTGGTAACCCGTGGGGTCGCTACTCCCCAAGTAACTGCATGCAACAGCTTCCCCTTGCGAGCAAGATTTAAGTATTTGACCATCAAAAACATGTTTATCTTTTCTTTTTTTTGTCACATCATTTAATAAAAAGATTTGTGGATGTAATTTTGTATAATTTGTTTTGTAATCTTTTAAGCTTCTATGGTCAACCTCATGAAAATTGACTTAAGTTTCCCACATTCAAGGTGACATTATTCTGAAGTTCATTGCAATGTGGGCGAAATGTCAAGTTTATAGCAAACCAGTGACTCGCTCTCAACCCGAAAACTTAAGTGTTTTTCATTTGTTTTGAATTATTTATTATAATTTATATTATATTAGTTCTGTTCCTATGATAAACTCTAACTGGTAATTGCAAAACTAAATGAAATTAAACGCATTTTTCCTCTAACCGTCCATATAAATAAAAGCAAAACTTGTTATATTGTAGTGTTTTTTCATTATCCAAAGAGTGTGAATGAGATTTTAAATTATTGGATCGTGTTGTAGTGTAAATATTTCTTAGAATATCAGAAGTCTGAAACAATATCTAAATATGTCTAAAAAAACAACAAGCATCAGTCTTAAAACATCAATCAAAGAAGTTTTAGACAATCAAGAAGAACTGATGAACACTAATCACTCAATCTATTAGGAGGAAGAAGTTATCTTCGGCCAACATA